>JASDQU010307419.1:40661-63286 GCA_032191745.1 Picea mariana | reverse complement strand
GACAGAGGCTAGTTTTAGGATGCCTCCCGTTCCCTTAATATTGAGAGAAAGTAATAACATTATTTGTAGCTAGCTATGCCCTTCATCGCTCTAAGGGGCCCGCCTTCAATGCAAGGTCGAATCGATAGTTCATAATCTTTTTCAATGGAAGCCTTTTTCCTAGCACTCCGAGTTTTCACCGATGAGTGCTCAATACCTAGTCCACGTGACCAAGCAAACTCTTTCCCAGTTGCCCCCCTTCAATACGAATCCCACTGGCATCCCCAAGGGAATTCTCTAGGGCCTGTTCAAGTTTACCAAGAAAGACAGGAAGTTTGACTGGTGGTTCCATTCCATGAATGTAGGGGATAAGTGAATCAAGGACAACTGACAAATTTGAATCTTCATCTTCCGATTCACGAAAAATGGGGAGAATGTGAGGCGAAGTAGAATTAGGTTGACAAGTGTTAGAGGAAATAGGAGACAAAATAGGGGCTGAGGGTTCAATGGAAGGGGGGTCGATATAGGATAAAACAATAGATATAGGCAGTCGACTGTCACCCATCATTGGTCCCATAACCTTAACAACTGACTGAGAACTAGAGGGAGAAACAGAGTCATCATGGACCTCCACAGTATTGTTCGAAATGCCATCAACAGATAAAGGGGGAGAGGCAATCTCAACAATAGCTTGTTTTAGCCAGTCAGAGGATAAAACCAATTCTCTTTTCCTCGAAGTCAAAGAAAGATAGAAAGACGGGCAATAGGTTTGTAGCTTACCTAAAACCGATGTCAGAGACTCCCAAAATATTGAACCACTACCATTTAGACCTTCAAAACCCGTATCCATCGAAAAATCATCCTGAGTATAGTATCCACTGGTAGGTTCCATCACCTCTTCATGTAAATATTTTCCTTGGCATTCCTGACGAAGGTGCGAAGTGCTTCTATAGAAACTACAGCGAAAAGGAATCCCTAAATAATCGAGCTTCTGAACAATGAGGTTTCCACACCATTCTATTTCTAAAGTCACAAGAAGTCCCTTCTGGACATCAATTTCCACCATTACCTTTTCAATCTTTCGCATAGAGCCCGACAAAGATATATCATCCACCATAATGTACTTACCAAGAGAATTATTGATATCCTTTAAGGCTCCAATATTCCATAAAAACCAAGGTAACCCAAGACGTAGGACCCAAATGTGTCTAAACGAGAAAAATTCAGTATCCAGGTTGAAAGTTAATCTCCATCTTTTTATCATAAGGTTATTCATATCATCCACCCAGAAAGAGTTCAGTAGGGTTGTTGCGTCTTCCAGACTTCTACAAAGAAATCCTATCCAACCTTTGGATAAACTATACAAATCAGGAACATCACCAATAACTGGAACCCAAGTTCGTTCTAACCAGGCCTCAAATTTCACACCACTCATACTCTAATATGCAAACCTACCAACAAGTCCGCAAAGTGTAAGACTATAGTTATCAACTAAACCAATGTCTGCTCTGAGAACCATCTTCTTAACCTCTTTCGAGGCTTTCCACTGCTTCCTATACGAAGTATCACCACCAGTAGTCGTCGAATGAAACGCCTGTTTCTGCCCTGAGCCAGGCCCACTATCCACATGCTTAGAGGTACCCTGGTTTAGTGGTAAATCTCCTAGCAAATCGACATGGCCAATAGGTATGTAAGTATCAAACGATGGAGAGTGTGCGGAGTATGAGGAAACGGTAGGATGAGTGTCCGAAGAAATACTAGGGGCTCAAGAGAAAACTTAGGGTTCAAGTTAGGTTGATGAGTGATATGACTACCATTAACCTCATGCATATGCCACAAATCATCTACATGCTCACTTAGCATAGCCTGTACCTCCGCATTAATAGTATCGAGCCTTGAGGTGGCCATCTGGAATCCACTAAAACAAAGCCTCTTGATAATAAACTAAAAAATTAATGTGAGAAATGACCCCACCTTCTCAAGAAAATACAACGAGTAACTTCTCTGACAGAGGATACAGTAGAATAAAGGGGCTAAAAAAAAAATGAAGCAAACAAAACTAAAAAACCGGTTCAGTTTCCAAACAAGGAAAAAAACTAGTCACACAGATTAACCACCTCAAACCGACGATACCAAGGACAAGACTAGATGGCCATAGCGATAAATTGAAACACTCTTCAATCATGGCTACTCTGGTTTGTTCCCGCCTTCTGAAAATTTTGAAAAATCGCTCCGAACCCTCTTCCCCTCCCTTTCTTTTGTTACTTCAAAAATCTACTTCACTTAATAGCATTGTCTAAACAAACATGTTATGATTTGGATTTTTTTATATTTTTTTTATTTAATATAACGTTAAAATTTTACAACAATTGTTAAAATCAAAACCATCAATTATTGAGATTATAAAATCCAAAATTATCAATAAACTTATAAAATCCAAATATAATAGAGATTTTGAATAAAGTTGAATCCATTTCTACAATTAAAAAAATACAAATTCGACCATAAACAACAATTAATTATAACTAAATTTAAATTTAAATGAAAAATAAATAAATAATTCTTACCTAATTGCTTTCCATATTTATGAAATATTTTAAAATTACACATAAAGAATTATCTATAGTCCCAATTATGACAAAGTCGATCAATATTCTAAAATAGTTTGTTGCATAAGTCGTTAGAACTTAAAACGCTGAAGAATGAAATAATATTTAAGTTAAAAGGTTGAATCTTTAAATGAAATAATATATAATCTTTGTTTGAATTTCTGAAATATATATATATATATATGGAATGATTATTTCATCTTTTATAATTTCAAAAAAAAATCTAAAGACATCCTTTTCAATGGCATGGATTGTACTAAATGATAAATATAAAATGAGAACATAGAAAAATAAAATAGGATATTATTTAAATTATTTATTAAGTTGTCTTATCTATTTATTTGAAGGAGGTGTACGTTCTCTTTGTGGTTTGTGTCGTTTCTAGTATTTGTTACGTCGAAAGATGTACACCTATTGACAATGGACACATTTAATGATCTTTTAATTTTAAATTCTAATCTCATGGTTAAGCATTGAAGATGCTGGCATATTCTTAGTCGTCCTCCAAAATCAATGCGTTAGATTTATTGTTCATAACTTCCTTGCATTTATGAAGGCATGCGTTAACATGTTTACTTTTTTACATTTACCTAATCACATTATAAATTTACTGTAAAAATACATAATTGCCACGTTCAAATGATTAAGGAAGATTAAAATATATGCAGGCCATGTTTATATCATTAAAAAACACTCTGCACATGTTTCATTTTGATGGCACTCGTTCATTTTTTATATCTGAAAGGTCGTTTGATGCCACGACCTGCACGGACGTTTAATATTCACCTGTGATTATCTAGAACGCGCTCAAATCATACCATACCTTCGGCGCGCATGGGGTAATTTCTGTCATGTTGTTTATGTGCGCTTTGTGTTGGAGTTGGCTAAATCACGACTCTTGTTCTAAATGGAACCCTTTCAATGTTCTCCAACCAGGAGTCGGTTGTGCTAGTTTGTCTAACTAACAATGTTTTATTCTTTTAAATGGAAGAAAATCTCACTCGTGATTTTGATAACTTTTTTTTAATAAATAAAAAATGTTTATTAATTAAAAATGATATTTATTTTAAAAAACAATATAATTGTTGAGTATCTAATTATTATTTTAGATAATTTAATTATTT
The DNA here is from genome assembly GCA_032191745.1 of Picea mariana. Lineage (NCBI taxonomy): Eukaryota > Viridiplantae > Streptophyta > Pinopsida > Pinales > Pinaceae > Picea > Picea mariana. The sequence goes on along the minus strand of JASDQU010307419.1, from coordinate 59,574 downwards.
TAACTTATTAAAATTTTGATGTTTTAAGAATGTGTTAATTTTTTTTGAAAATATAATTTTAAAATATATTAAATAATTTTTAATTAAAGTTGGTTTTCTTAAATACTATTATATAATATTATATATCAACATTGTCCTCATTATTAATATTATATTTCAATTTCAAAGAGTGTAACATAAATTTGAAAACATCTATATTAAAATAAATTTTACAATTATAATTATACTTGGAAGTTTAAATTTTATAACTATACTTGATTTTTGGAAATTGAAATTTCTAGTTTTTTATTAATTAATAAAAGTAATTTTATTAAAAAAATAAATATTTTAAAAATATAAAAATTTCCCAAAACTTCTATATTTAAAATAAAATATTATCTCATATTTTTTTTAAAGTTTGGTTAAATCAATGATAATAATGAATTGGGACTTCCCATTACATACATTATATAAAAATACACTCATCATTATATATGTGATGATTAATGTCTATTTAACACTCATCATTATATGTGATGTGATGATTAATGTCTATTTAACACTCATCACTATATGTGATGATTAATGTTTATTTTATATTATATGGTGAAAACAAACTTTGTGTGATGATTAATGTTTATTTTATATTATATGGTGAAAACAAATTTTGATTGGTACAAAATGAAAAAATATTGTTATAAAATTAATTTTTAAAATAAATTAAAATAATAACAATTAATGGAGAAAATTTAAGTATTATTGAAAATGTTTTATAAACTTTTTCTACAACTTGTTTTAATCACTAGTTATTGGTATGTCGAATAGGTTTGTTTTATTGCTTTTTTGCACTATGGGTTATATCTTTATTTAGTACCATAAGCTAAGATAGATGTAAAGGGACAAAACATACTATTATATCAAGAAGAATTTGTTTATAAAAAACTTTCAAATTATTAAAAGGATATGAAATTCACCTTTATCCTAACCAAATGAGTCATCAATTGTACATTTTTTTTTATAGATCTGGTCATGATTTTTCAATACAAAACATGTGATTGCCCATTTAAGCTTAAAAAAAATAGAAATTCACAAGGAAAGTTAAAAAGGTTTGAGTTGGCAAAAGCCAAATGCTCGTGTGATGTCATGCATGGCTTTTAAGTGTATGACATGCATTCCATGCAACCCTTTATTCTCTCCTCAAGAATCTATAAGTAAGAGAGTCAAAATTGAGGGAAGAGACTCTATATGCAAGTATTCTTATGCTATTGAAATGTAGTGGCAATCCTTGATCTTGAGTTTGATATCGTTGTTGAGTGTTGGGCACCAATATTAGTGTAATCAAAGCTTAGGTGAGAGATATTAGCCATTCACTTGGTTATCTTTCCATAATAAAGTTATGTATCATGTTTCTTCGACGGAGGTGGATTTGGGACTAAGGAGGAGATCTTTGGGTCTTGGAGTTAGGAGTAGAACGATGAATCTCAAGGTATTCATGTTGTAACTCTCATTTAATAAATATAGATCTATCTTCTCCCCCTTGCCCCGACAAAATCTCTTTGTTTATAGATTTTATTGGATCTTTTATGAGGTTTTGTGTTGATCTAATTAGTTTGAGTTATTGTATTAAGACTTTATTCATTCAAGTTCTATTTATTGTTTTATGAGGAATGAGGAAGGTATTGCTTGTTGGATGATTGTGTAGGTTAATTGGTGAAGCACTAGAGCTAGAGAGAGATCAGGTACAAGTGATTGGATACTTTGGACAATCATTCAAAATTGGGTATTCTCCTTCTTCTTTCTCTCATTTACTTTTCAAAATGCATGTTAGTATTAGAATAAATAAATACGTTATATATCCCTCTTTCTGTCACTGAATTACACGCATTAAGTGAGGGTTGATTGCTTATCCATAGGTAATTTTTTCTATAACAGATTTCACAACTCTAGTGGAGAAACAACTTGGATTTCTTTCTTTAGGTTTTCAAGTGTTTTTCTTGTTTCTTTTCATCTTAGGAAGATTTTGTAGACTTTGTAGTGTGCAATATTAAACCTTGAGTGCATGCAAGTTTTCTTTGATTAATTTCTCAATAGTTTTGTTTGTTGAATTTCTTGTTTTTATCTATGCTCGTGACTATTCCTAGAAACAAACGTAGTTGGTCACATATTTCCTTTTTAAAAAGCATGGCCACAAACCTTGCTCACTAATTGTTACACAACAACCCACAACCACACTTATTTGGTTGTTTGTTGTTGCACAAACAGATGTGGCCAAGCCCTGAAAGTGAAATTTTTAGATTTTTTCAACCTCTACCTGTTTGATTGAGTGTGTTTCTACTTGGATTCAAAGTTAGTGATGATCATTGACTAGCCTATGCATCTTAGGTATTTTCATTTTTAGCTCATTTGAATTGAAAAAGGGTTAAAAAACTATTACATTACATTTTTCTATAATCTTAGATATTTGCATTTTTTATCTCATTTGAATCGGAAAAGAGTTTAAAAGAATTTCATTACATATTTCAATCATCTTCGTTGTCTTCATTCTTAGCCCATTTGAATTGAAAATGTAGCACCACCACTACTAACTCCATAATTTTTTTTCTAATACCCATTAAATTAAATGCATGCAGCCTGCTAAAATGCCCATGCATCTAATAAAAATATTAAAAACATGAATGAAGTCTATTAAACATACACACAAAAACCTATAAATGCTCAAAAAACACTCCCGAATTGGGGCTATGAATCCACAATAGAGAGTGTCTCCTAAGGGTGTCTATTGTCCACTCTCAGCCCAAAATAACCCACAACAAGCTAGTTCCTACAACCATCCCAATCCACCAATGCTCTTTACCCTCAACCTGCACAACCCAAGGAATGGGATCCCTTTCTTTTCCACACAATCCCTTAAGAGGATATCCTACTTCCCTCTAGGGCTCCAACAAAAGTTTTCTAGGAAATCTCTCTTGATATGGACTCCATGGATCCTAGCTACTACAGGAAAAGATCAAAACATCAAGTTCACTGGCTCTTGCACATACATATCACTCTACAGACCTAACAACCTACTTCCTAATGCAATTACAGTTTCAAAAAGTTCCCCACAAAACCCACTATGGTTGTATTCAAGCTCCAACACTCAACACACTCTTATTGTCCCCAAAACTTCTTGTAAAAAACTACCTACAATACCCATTCGAATTTCCCTTTTAACCATGCATGTTGACTCTCACATTCCCTGATGTCGTGTTGGTTGTGGAGCCTGATTATCTTCCTATTTCATAGGTCTTTTTTTTCAGCCGTGTTTCTACCCCATGAAGATTGTACACCCTAGAATACTGTACACCCCTCCATGTGGGTTTTTTTCCCTAGACGACAACCCTCTTTTATGAGGGAATTGTATTGTGACTATGCATCATTTGTGAATATTGTATTCTGGGAGAGGAGACTGTGAGAAAAATAATAGGAAGTTACAACAGGTGTGATGTAGGTTGTATCTTCATTTGTTGGATAATAATAAAGGAAGGACTTATCAATTTCTTTGGTGGACATAGCCCACACTGGGTGAACCACATATATTTGTGTCTCTATTGTATTCTATATCTTCTATATTTTATTTCTGTATTTGTCTTATTTTATTGCTTTGTGACCTGTTTTTCCTAACAACTAGTATCAGAGAGAAATTAACTCTCAGGAAAAGAAGTTTCTTGATTCGAGTGGGAGAAATGATGGAAGATGGAAAGTTTAGGGTCGAGAAATTTAACGTCCAAAACTACTAGTTATGGAAGATGCAGATGGAAGATTATTTATATCAGAAGATTTTATTTCTACCATTGGGTGGAATAACAAAGAATCTGACGGCTATGAAGGAGGAAGAATGGGAGTTTCTTGACAGAAAGGCACTAGGAAGGCTACAGTTGATCCTGGTAGCGTTAGTGGCTTTCAATATTTCGAAAGAAAAGAAAATGAAGGAGTTGATGGACGCATTGACTAAACTGTATGAAAAACTCTTGACATCCAATAAGGTATTTCTAATGAAGATATTATTTAATATGAAGATGTCAAAAGGTGGGTCTATTGTAGATCATTTAAATGAATTTAATACAGTTACTAATCAGCTAAGTTTTATAAAAGTGAACTTTGATGATGAGGTCGGGGCTCTTCTAATCTTATGCTCATTTCAAGAAAGTGGGAATGGCTTGCTCATGACTTCAAGTAACTTTGTCTCTGGTTCAAACACTTTAAAATTTGATGATGTTGTTGGTGTTATCCTTAGCAAGAAAATGTGACAGAAAAGAACAGGTGAGACATTAGGTAATGCATTAAACATGGAGAACATGGGAAGGCAAAAGGATAGAGGAAAGGGCTTAAGGAACCGCGAGAATTATAGGAAGGGGAGATCCAAATCTAGACTGGGAAAGATATAATGTTGGAATTGTGGGAAGAAAGGACATCTGAAGAAAGACTGCAAAGCTCCAAAGAAACAAAGAGATGGACAACAAGAGAAAAATCAGGAAGAAAATGTAACAGGTGATGTGTTACAAGATGTTGTGATTATTTATGTAGATAATATTTATGAGTATTAGATAGTAGATTTAGGGACTTCATTTCATGGCACACCCCATAGGAAACATTTTCTAGATTATGTTCAAGGTGATTTTGGACAGGTTCATTTGGGTGATGATGCACCATGCAAATTTTTTGGAATGGGAAAGGTAAAAGTAAATCAAAGGAATGGAAACTAGTGGTTGTTGAAAGAGGTAAGACATGTTCCATATCTAAGGAAAAATCTAATTTCAACAGGGAAGTTGGAAAGTGAAGATTGTATATCCATATTTACAGATAAGGTGTGGAAGGTCACCAAAGGATCATTGGTGATAGAAAAAGGAGAGAAGGTAGGCACATTGTATTTATGCACTGGTAATACTAACTATTTTATCTCTTTAGCTTCTACATGAATGGATATAGCACTGTGGAGTCACAGGCTTGGACACATGAGTGAGAAGGGGATGTAGATACTTCACAAAATAAACTTGTTGCTAGATCTTAAAAACAATTATTTGGATTTCTATGAGCATTGTTTTTATGGAAAACATAAGAGAGTGAGATTTCTCATAGTTGAAAAAGAAAAGAAGAGTGAAAGGTTAGAGCTTATGCATACATATGTATGGGGACCAACTCAGGTATCATCTCTTGGTAGCTCTCATTATTATGTTACTTTTATTGATGATGCAACTAGAAAAACTTGGGTTTATTGCATTCGACAAAAATTAGATATTTTTGATACTTTTAAGAAATGGAAATCTTTGGTTGAGAATGAGACAAGAAAAAGATTGAAGTGTCTCAGATCAAACAATGGAAGTGAATATTGAAACAAGGAGTTTGATGATTAATTTTCGTACCATGGGATTCATAGAGAGAAGACAGTTCCAGGAACACCACAAGAAAATGGTATGTCAGGAAGGATGAACAGGACAATCATGGAGCAAGCAAGGAGTATGTGATTGGATGTTAGTTTTCCCTTACAGTTCTTGGTAGATGTTGTAGATACTATTTTTTACTTAATAAACATAGGACCTTCAATCTCTTTGGATGGTGGAATTCCAGAGGAGGCATGGACAGGTAAAAAGGTAAACTATTATTTTTTGAAGACTTTCGGTTGTGAAGCATTTGTCCATATTGATAAAGAAAATAGAACAAAGCTTGAGGCAAAATCCAAGAAGTGTACCTTTTCTTGGATACGGTGTTAATGATTTTGGTTATCGCTTATAGGATTATGAAAATCACAAAATCATTAGGAGTAGAGACGTCATATTCAATGAGAAGTTCATGTACAAATATTAGTTGTAGGGAAAGAAACAAGAAAAAGAAAAACCAGAATACACAGTGCTTGATTAGATCACTGAAAAATAAATTTCAAAGGTACTAGAAAATCAAAATGTACAACAACAGGAGAAAAATTTACCTCAAACTCCTGAAAGTGTTGTTAGAATATATACTAGGTTAAGTAGACCCCCTGCACAATACTCTCCTTCATTGTATTATTTATTGTTGCCTAATTCTGGTGAACCAAAATGTTATGAAGAGGCAATGTAAGTAGACACTAAAAAGAAGTGGGAGCAAGGCATGAAAGAGGAAATGGATTCCTCGATAAATAGCTGGACTTGGGATTTGGTTCAGTTGCCTATAGGAAAAAGAGCATTGCAAAATAAATGGGTTTACAAGTTGAAGGAAGAAGATGGAGGCAAAAAGTGGTACAAGGATAGACTTGTTGTAAAGGGGTTTGCACAAAAGGAAGGTATATATTTTGATGAAACATTTTATCTTGTTGTTAAAATGAATTCAATTAAGACTATTTTAAGTCTTGTGGCAGTAGAACATTTACATCTTGAACAATTAGATGTAAGAAAAAGTTTTCTCCATGGGGATTTGGAGGAAGAGATGTATATGCAACAACAACATGGGTATGAGGTCAAAGGGAAGGAAAATTTGGTATGCAGGTTGAAGAAGAGATTGTATGGCCTAAAGCAAGCTCCAAGGAAGTTGTATTTGAAGCTTGTCAGGTTTATGACAGAACAAGGTTATAGTAGATGTCATTCTGATCACTGTGTTTATTTTAAAAGGCTAGAAAATGGAAGCTATATTATCTTGATATTGTATTTAGATGACATGTTTGTTGCAGGGTCTAATATACAGGATATAAATGTGCTCAAGAATAAATTAGCTAATTCATTTGCGATGAAGGATTTGGGTGCTCTAAAGAAAATCCTTGGTATGAGAATAATAAGAGATAGGAAAAATCACAAATTGACATTGTATCAGGGTGAATACATAGAGAAGGTGTTGGAGAGGTTTAGAATGAAGAATGCAAAACCAGTTAGTACACCTTTGGCCAACCATTTCAAATTAACTAAGGAAATGTGTCCCAAGACACATGAGGAGATATAATACATGTCCAAGTTCCCTTATTCGTTAGTAGTTGGTAGCTTGATGTATGCGATGGTTTGCACAAGACCAGATATTTCACATGCAGTGGGGGTTGTCAGTAGGTATATGAACAATCCAGGTAAAGAACATCGGGAGGCAATAAAGTGTATTCTCAGGTATTTGAGAGGTACTGCTACTCATGCATTATGTTTTGGAGGTTTAGACATTTTTCTACAGGGATATTTTGATTCTGATATGGAAGGTGATAAATATAGCAGGAGGAGCACCAAAGGGTATGTTTTTACTGTAGGTGGAACAACATAAGTTGGATTTTGAAACTGAAAAAGTTTGTTTCACTTTCCACAACAGAAGCAAATTATGTTTTTGCTACAAAGGCTAGTAAAGAAATGATTTGGTTACAGAGGTTTATGGAGGAATTGGGAAAGAAGCAGGAGAATAGCAGGTTGTACTGTGATAGTGAGAGTTCCATTGATATTGAAAATAACTCAGCCTTCCATTCAAATACTAAGAATATAAAACTCATGTATCATTTCATATGATCCGTCTTGGAAGATGGACATTTGAACTTCGAAAAGATACATACTAGCCAGAATCTTGCAGACATGTTAACAAAGGGAGTAACCATGGAGAAAATGAGTTCTTTCTCAATTTCAGTTGGTCTTCAAGCATGAAGGTGAAGATGAGAATTTTTCTAGGTCCAAGGTTGAGTATAGCCCAACAGGTACAACATTAGTGGAGTTGTTGTGATCAGTCTCCAAATGGGAGATTGTTGGTTGTGGAGAATTTTATCTTCATGTTTCATAAGTATTTGTTTTTAGCCGTGTTTATACCCCATGAAGACTGTACACCCCAGAATAATGTAAGCCCCCCCTACGAGGTCTAGGGACAAGAGGGCTCTGACAAGGGGTGAAGCCCCCGAAGGAAAAATTGTCTTGTAAATGTATATTGTAATTTCATAGTAAACCTAGACCGTTCATTATAAGGTCGCAAATCTGACGGTAGAAGTTATGGTAGAGTTTTTTTCCCTAGAAGGCAACCCTCTTTTATGAGCGAAATGTATTGCGACTATGCATCATTTCCGAATATTGTATTCTGAGAGAGGAGACTGTGAGAGAAATAAGTGGAAGTTACAACGAGTGTTTTGTAGGTTGTATCCCTTCATTTGCTGGATAATAATAAAGGAAGGACCTGAAAATTTCTCCGATGGACATAGACTACAATGGGTGAACCACCTATATCTATGTCTCTATTGTATTATGTATCTTCTGTGTTTTATTTCTACATTTGTCTTATTTTATTGCTTCAGATCTTGTTTTTCTTAACATGTTGATTGTACTCAGCCTCATGCTCTCAATAACTATGCCAGGTGGCTTTTCACACTAACCCTCTTAGACGTATTCAATGATTGGGGTTTTGATACATTCAAAAGGAAAATATAATGTTCATACAAAATAATAATTTTAGAAAGTGGCATGGGATTAATACACATGAGTAATTCCCCTTGGACCCCTCTCTTGTGGAAACCTAGCCCCCATGACTCTGTCTGTCTTCATCTGCAGTCGACGATACATTTTATTTTATTATTTCAATGTACAATGTTTACATATTACATCATCAATCCTACAACCAAAAATCGTATTTACATTATATATCGTTGAGCTAGGAATTAAAAACATGGACATTACAGAAAAAATGGTTCAAAATAATTTCATTACATTTTTCAATATTGTTTTTAGATTTCATTTTTAATAGCGAAAGTTGCATGTAAGAGTTGGTTTGTATTAGAGATTTGCATATTACTGATATTTTGTTTGTCAGTTTGTTTGAGTGAGTTGGCTACATTTTCGAAAAAAAAAAAAATGAACCTATCAATCCCTTCCAATTTGCATAGTATTCATTGAAAGGAAAAGTAAAATTTGCATTCTGCATTTTTAGATATTTTTTCTTTATAAGTTTAGTAAATTGAAAGAGTCAAAAACACCATTGAAGTTTGCACCATACCTTTGAATAAACAACAAACATTTAAAAAAAAATTATTCTTAAAAAGAACTAGACGTTTTATTTATAAAAAATACATTTTAAGGTTATGTTCTAGGGCCTTGGTGTAGGGTTAGAGAGTAAATTCTCCAAGACCATATAATTGAACTAGGAATTGAATAAAGAGTGAAAAATCCATTAGTATAAATAATCATTTGTCAGGAATGCACATACAACACATGTGTCAAACACTACAGTCAAGTTGAGCAAGTAGAGAAGATTATCACCTCTCTACTTGTTTGGTGGAATATTGTGTTGATCCGGATTTATGAGTGGAATGAAATGAATAACATATTGAATACCATAACACAGAGGTAAATAGAACAAAAACAAATATATGGTTAACAATAACTTCTATTGAATAAAGAAAATAGGTTGAAACTGTAAAACTGCAGAACTGAAACAACTTGCTCGAATGGTGGTAGCTATCTCTGAGAAGAGATGTGGGTGTTACACACATCTGTCTGAGAAGAATTATTACAATGAGACTCTAGAGGAATTTTTAACATTACTCATGAATTCCAAAACCATAGACATCCAAAAACCTAACCCTAGGAGATGAAACACCAAAAGTTATGTGAGCCCTGATGGGTAAGTTGGTACCTCAATTTCCCAGGGTCATAACTTTTGCATACGACCTATGTTTTAGGCGTGTGATAGCTCATTGGAAAGGTATTTTAGAGAAATACACATTAGGCTATCAAAATCTAACTCTGACTACAATTTGATTGTGGCAAGCCAAAAAAACATTGTTTAGGGCCCCAAAATGGCCCTGGAATACATAAAGATGTATTGATATGAAAATTTCCAAAATAAGCTAGTTGGAATAGGTGGGCAACCACCAATATGGACCTAGATGTTGTGTAGAGCTTCTGGATATCCCCAAAAGTGCAGAACCCACAATTACAAAGAAATGTCATCATTACAGATAAACGTGTTGAGCTAAAAACAATGAAAATGAGCCAGTTGGAATGGGTGGGTGGCCACCAATATCCACCTAGATCATGCATGTACATGGATTTTGGATTGATGTGGAAAGTCTTTGAGGTGACACTATTTTTCTTCGGATCTTCATGTTGAGGATTTTTTCCTATATTCCCTGTGCATACAAATAGACTTGACTTATGACTATTCCCCACGAATGTTGATGTATTTAGCATTGGGCAAGTACTTCCATGTGGGTTTTTGTCTAACACATGGGAGTTGTTTGTAATGCTCCATAGAACCTTAGTAAGTTCACTTTATGAGTCAATTATTAAAGTGAATGAAATTTTAGATTAATAGGATATTAATTAAGTTAAATTCCTAAGTTTTTGGCATCAGTAACTTAAGTGAGAGTTGATTAAATCTTAGCCATTAGATCTAAAGAGAGGGTGAGATCTAATCTCAACCCTTGATCACTTTAAGAGATCTAGGGTTAAATCAATGTAATAAAAGGTAGCCTAGGTGAGAGGCTGAGACACAAACAAGAGAGTGAGAAGTTCTCATTGAGTGGGTGAAGAGATTTCATCCAAGTTTTAGTGGGAAGGGTTAAGGAAAGGTGCAAAGGGGAAACAAGGGAGATAAAAACTAGGTGGGCTAGGCTATTGCTACATTGTATTCCTCTGATGGGCCATTATCCGAGGATGAGAACCCGAGATTATAATTAATAAAATAAAAACTCAAAGATGGTTTTCCCTTCGTGGTTTTTCCATGGGTGTTTACCATAAATCTATTATGCAATGTGATTGCTTTCTGTTTTATGCTTCCACTAATGTTTGGTTAAAACCTAGATGTGAATTTGATAAATAAAGTGATTTTATTTCTAGTTAAGTGTCAGGTGCTAGGTTAGATAAATTAACATGGTATCAGAGCAATTTCTCTTAGAGGGAGCCAATATTAAGTTGCACAAATGACAGATCTATTGGATCAAGAGTGTCGTGGTGGTTGGTTGAAGGACCAAGCACAAATCCAATATTATTTGTAGCAGATCTATCAGATATGCAAGGAGATCTTATTGGATCAATAACTAGCTGATCCAAAAATCCTTAGATACAGATTTAATCTTTAAAAACCCATATTAGTATCTTACTTGATTCATAAATATTTCTTGATCGTATTGAGGTGATTTGTAGAACAAATGATGATGTGCTTATTATCCAAAACCTCATAAAATGATGAATAACTTGAAGAATAGTGAGATGAAAAAACATGAAATAAAAGAACTCAAAATACAAGATTTTATAATGAAGTTCACTACATCTTTGAATTCCCTTCAACAATGAGACTGCTTTTCATAATCTCAAATGTCAAAATTACAATAAAGGATGGACTTACTAATCCAAATTTGACATTACTCTTCAATTTTGTTGTTCAAACACATAAATAGAGTTTACCATTGAATTCCTTGTGAAATTTTGAGAAAAATGAGTATAATATTGACCATATTATGAACTGGCTCAATTTCACTCCCTTTGGCACGTAAAAAAATGCACTACAATTCTCAAACAAGGCTATATGGAATAATATTTTAAAAATCATATTCTTAGCACAAAACAAACATCGAAATCATACTCTTGTTGATAAAATGAGAAAAATGAGTATAAACATGCCTATGTTTGGAAATGGTACTCCATTGCACACAAATCTAGACCACCAAAACTGGACTCCTTTTGCATGCACTCCAATACACTCCATATTGTACCCTCATCTCGGGATCCATGTTGTCATATGAGGTGACAAGAATTTGGTTTTGTACCCATTAAATAGGGTGTGGGCTCCAAAACTCTGCCTGAACCTTATGAAGCCCTTTAAATATTGGTGGTTGTGTTGTTGTAACAACACAACCATATGGTGTAATGGTTGGTGCATTGTAGTTAAGTCGTGGGCTATGTGTTGGAAGGTCTGAGATTCAAGCCCCATGGACTCAGTTTCTTTGGCATATAACATTTATATAGAAATAAATATATTGTATCACATTGGAATTTTCGATGTAAACATTGGCTTAATTGGTTATGGCATGTTGTTTAAGTCATTGGGCGATGCTAGGAGGTTAGAGGTTTGATTCCTTCCAACTCCAGCAATTTTTATTCTAAGGCCAACTTTTCCTTCTCGAAGGTGCCATGTGGCAGCCTATCATTGTCCACTATGTTACAAACTCACCTGTGCCACATCATCATTATTTGACATGTCATTGGTACAATGTGTCACGTGTCGGTTTATAATTAGTCCACATGTTTCCTGCCATGTAATTATACAGATGCCACATCATTTGTACGGATGACACATGTTACTTCCAAATAGGTCCAACTGGATGTTGATTTGTCTAATTCTGGGTGACACATGGCACACTATCATGCTGCCACGTCACCTTAGTGACATCATCTTGATCTGTACAACACGACACATGTCACCCTTGCAGTGGTGACAAGTGTCACCTTTGACATTAACTTTTTCCCTAGTTTCACCAAAACTTTGACTGGCTACAACTTTTTCATACGAACTCTGTTTGAGGCGATTTTTGCATTGTTGGAGAGCTATCACCGAGATCTACGCAATGAAGTCTATTTTGAGAATATTTGAGATGATCAAATTTTGAGAATTTATGGATTCTCCTGCTCTTCTATAAGCATTCTAAATCCTTCTGGACCTTTGTGAGTGTTGTGGATCCTCCTGGATCACCAACAATAATAAATCGAAAGATATATTTCTAGGAAAAAATCGTACTATAGTTAGATCGGTCGTCGAGGACAATGCATTATTCTGTTACAGGTCACGTAGACCGCGTGGAACAATTCATGTATCAGCATAGAAATCACATTGTTAATGCATATAATGCATGAAAAGGCCATACATGACAGTATAGGGGAAGTTTCAACATAAGGTTATCAGATTAGATCTTGGAGATGAGTTGTGCATTGCGATTTGTAGACAGGTTGGACAAGGTGTCCAACTATAGTATGTGGAAGGAGCAGATCATGTTGGTGTTGATGGAGAATGATATTTGGGAGTTTTCCAACTAGATTGTGGCTCCACCAAAAGATCCAAAAGATATAGATGCCCATAATATAAAGGATGTGAAATCCAGGAGAATAATCCTAGATAGAGTGAAGGATCACTTGATCCCTCATTTATCTAGAAAGAACCTAGCCAAGGACATGTGGGAGGCTCTTAAGAGATTGTTTCAAAGTAAGAATGAGAATCACAAAATGGTGTTGAGAGAGAAGCTCGGGGACACAAATATGACATGATCATATTCGGTGACGAATTATCTCACTTGGATCCGAGAGGTTCAAGATGAAGTGGTTGCAACAGGGAAGACAGTGGATGATTCAAAGTTGGTGAGGATGACACTCAAAGGCTTCAGGAAGGAGTGGACCTCATTCATTAAAGGGATCATGGCACGTGACAAGATCCCTGATTGGTCAAGGTTGTGGGTCAACTTCATTCATAAATAAATTCAAGATGAAGAACTGAACTGAGAGGCACAAGAATGATGATGAGAATCTTTCTCTTGCCAGCTAGGAAAAGAAAGGAAAGTTCAAGAAGTTTTCTAGTGGAGATCCTACCGGCAAGAAGAAGGACATAAGATAAGTCAAGTGTTATGCATGTCTCAAGTTTGGGCACTATGTAGGTCAATGCATAAACAAAAAGAAGGGTGGAAACGAGACACAACTAGATTTAGTTGCATCGAAAAAGGATCAAGAGGAGGAGTTCGCCAAGATGTTTGAACATAAAATTTTCTTACTTGTTTCCCAGACTTCTTTAGACACCATATCAGCTGGTGCATGGTTAATAGATAGTGGAGCCACATGTCATATGACAGGAGCACGAGATTTGTTTGAGAGCTTCACAGAATCAGACTCATATATGCATGTGGAAATTGGTATGGGGACCAAGCATGCAGTGAAGGAATCTGGAACAGTGCTATTACATATGTATTCATGAGGTGTTTTGAGAGCGACGAATGTGTTATGGGTGCTAGAACTCAGGAGGAGTGTGTTCTTAGTCTCAACGATTGAGAATAAGGGCTTTGTCGTACTATTACAAGATGGACAGACATTGGTCAAGCCCAGAGGATATAGCTCAGACACAACAAATGTTCTAGGAGTTAGAGAGAGAAACTTATATAGGTTAAAGATCCAGACCATGTGAGCAATGGAAAGCAACAACATAGTGGAAAATAACAAGGAGAGGGTAGCTTCAAATTTTGAGTAGCTTAGAGGGAGTCATCCTTTAGGTTCAGGTGGGAAGGAGCAAACTTCCAAGTCTTTCCATAAGAAGTCATGGTATTATATGGCCATGTAGGATGCTAAGGAGTAGGAGACTTCTAAGAGCATGATCAGAGGAAAGTCTTTGCAAACAGGTCTAAGCGAGATGGCAGGGATAGATTTCATGTCAGAGGGAGCAACCAATCAGGTGGATTGGAGAGAATGCATGGTAGAATATCTAGTAGCGAAGAATGAGCCACCTCTAAGTGGTAGAAGTACCTTCCTCACTAAGGAGTTTTGATGTATTTACCATCAGATAGGTACTTCTACACGGGTTTGTGTCTAACACATGAGAGTCATTCCAAATGCCTCTCAGAACCTTAGGAAGTTCACTTTATGAGTCAAGTGTTAAAGTGAATGACCTTTTAGATTAATGGGAGATTAATTAAGTTAAATGCCTAAGTTTTTTGCATTAGTAAATTAAGTGAGATGTAACACACCCAACCCCCTAGTTAGATTTTTAGAGAATGGGGCATTAAAATTTTGTTCCCTTAATTCATATTAGAAATACCTTTCAGTAACACCATTTTCTTATGCTCGTCAAGAGCTTTCCGAAACCAAGCCCTGGATCAAAATTTATTGCCTTCTAAAGTTTCTTAGGCCCTTATTGGCTAAAAGCCACCTCAACACCACGTGGCACCCATGTGGCCCCACATCACCTGGTTTATCTGACGGGGCATTGCCATGTTGTGGCACATCATTCTCTAGGGTGAAATTGGTAGCCGACGTGGAAATTATCGTGGTACTTGCCACGTCCTTCACCGGACCCTTGGATTATTGGGTCCCGGAACCCAAAATAATCTCGATTTATATATCCCAAAAGGGATTGATCTAACATGAGATGGCGCCTAGGGTACAAGGTCATGTCATATGGTGCCACTGGTCCTTTTGGAATTGGTTAGGTGAAATCATTCAACATCACACCGAGTTTCCATACTATCGGCCCAATGGGAGTGTTTGTGAAAATCTTATCCCTCAACACCTGATCGAGTACAAATTGGTACCCTAGATGTGTGGTCCTATCATGTGCTCCTATATATCGTCCACCGAGGTATTGAAACATAGCCACCTAGTGTCATATATTGGGGCCCGGGTGACCAAGATCTTCCGCTACACACCTCCAAACCTGACACGAGTCTAGATGGCACTACAGACACATGGCTAGACCACCACTGGCCCCTTGTTAAGACACGTGTCCCTGCCACCGATTACCACGTGGAAACCATACCACTTGGCACGTGGCACCCATTTAACCTACGGATCCTTGACCAACTATGCCAAATCAAAATGACACGTGGCACCCATTTACCTTACAGATCCTTGTCCAACTATGCCAAATCAACGTGACACGTGGTTCCCATTTACCCTATGGATCCTTGTCCAACTATGCCAAATCAACGTGAAATGTGGCACATCCTCCGAGTACACTAGCATCCACCCTGGCACATGACCCAAATCTAACCAGACACATGGACTAATCGTCAAGTGACATGTGGCCCCAAATATCTGGCTCCAGGACTTCCCCATCAAGGTGTAACTTTGAGTAACCTCAATTAGGTGATTATGATGGGATTAATTATATTAATCCATTTGACTAGGTGAGGTATAATTAATGTACTTAAGGGTTTAACTACCCTCGAGTACATGTGTGAAGATTCACGTTAGTGTGATGTCACCTTCCTCCTAGCCTCATCCTGAAGGACCACCAAGATCTACGATCATGATTTATTTTAACTGGGTCCGATGGATGGTTAAGATTTCTTCATCAAAGTCCCACCTTCAGGGTTTTTTCATCTCAGTGACCCAAATGACCCCAAATACTCCACGATGATGATCATTCAGGATCTCTCCAATTTCTTCCTTGATAGATCGATGGACTAGATCACAACTCAGAGTCTCCTCCGTCAGAGTTATATTATAAACCTGAACACAGTTCTCTCTGACTACAATAACCTCCAATAAATGGTGGAGATATAATCATCCTTGTATCCAAAGATTGACAAATAAGTTTGGTTTCCCTAAGGGCATGGGGTCTGACATGGGCTTCCCCCCCTGGTCCCTCTTTCAACCAATAGTCAACACGCATTCCCTTATACACGTTGGTTCTCCTAGTTAGCATGATACGTCGTGATGATGTCATATCATCATTTGGTATCATTCAAGAGAGACCACTATGATCTACGGTAGAGGTTTATCGTGGCCTTGTCTCGATGTATAGTCGAGATCGTCCCTCTGACTCCCATTTCAGACTGCCTCCACCTCGGATTCCAGGGACCCCCCCTGATTGGGGAACTCCAACTGTATTATATACAAGGATATAATGGTATAGGATCATCCACGGACATCCTCCGATAGATCAACAACCCTTTTTGATCTTAGAGTGTATACTCCATAAGCTTCACACTCGGCGTTGATGGTGGGCCATGATCTCTCCGCTATGCCAAATCAGTGGTTGAGATCTCATCTCGACTTCGTCCCGATAAAGAGCCCATATTTAATTGTCGTGCCAAATATACAACCATGATCCTTCAAAGTGAGTTAGGGTTCCCCCAATGGTCCACAGTCTGAGTCTGGACTTAGTCACTTTTGTGATGGTTTTTCCTCGCTTTCTCCTGTAGGGTTTCTGGGTTTTTCGAGATCCCTCATCTGGGTCCAAATCCTACCTTCATTCACCCATGGTCTCGACACCATGACACATAGGTACACACACAGGATCAAATGTGGAGGTACATACATCAAGCAAGGAGATCTCTCCACTCCAGATTATACTGAAATCCGAGTTATTTATCAGTTCACATTCCTGTGTAATTTTATATCCTTGCCATAATCATCCATTTCACATACTCAATACAAACTATAATTACAGTTACTTCACTAAGGATAAATACTACTCAAAACTTCAAATACAAGACTTCTCATACAAATATATTCTATGTAAACATAATACCATCCCTAGGAAAGGCAGAACAAGTTCACCATTTGGGTATTCACATCAAACATCATCGTATGAATTATCAAATCCATTCATGCATTCAAGTTAATATGTAGAGAAATACAAGTTACTTGTCTATAATTTTTGAGATATGTTGGCCACTACTGTAGGGAGAACCACTCTCCACCCAACCGTAGGCAAGGTTTCACTATCCTATGCTACAACTAGCTAACCTGATCCAGGGTACAATGTCATGAGAGGTTATCTGCAAGATTTTTAGGAAGTCTCTGCAACTTCTCTTCTCTAACTATCTCCAACTACTCTCTGTCTATGCCCATCTATGTGTGTTCTATTTGTCCATGTGTCCCCTTTTTCCTGTCTTCTCCCCCCAATATTTCGTGTTTCGTGCCAGAAGTTTTCTGGTGGTACTTTTCCCATCCTTAACATCCCAGGGAACTATTCCAACTACTAGCTTGACTAATAATCAATTTTCATGGCCGAGGACAGTTCATGTCTGCACTATTTTTAATTAGATAGGGTATTTCCTGGCATAGTCATATCAATCAATAAATTCCTCTCTTGCACCATTCCTCTCATGACATCGTAACCTGTGAAGGCCATACCTTCAACAATAGCTCAACATTTATCTGTTACATTAAAATCAAGTATATACATTACAAAATATATCAAGGTCCATTTTCTTTCATACAAATCCATCTATATTTTTTTTCATAATAATACTTATAGTTACAGACTAGGGGAAACATGGGTGTTACATGATAGTTGATTAAATCCTAGCTGTTAGATATAAAGTGAGGGTGATATATAATCTCATCCCTTGATCACTTTAGGAGATCTAGGGTTTTGGACTTAGGGTTAACTCAATGTCATAAAAGGTAACCTAGGTGAGAGGATGAGACACACACAAGAGATTGAGGAGATCTCATTCAGTGGGTGAAGAGAGTTCATCCAAGTGTGAGTGGGTAGGGTTGAGGAAGGGTGCAAAGGGGTAGAAAGGGAGATAACAACCATGTGGGATAGGCTATTGTTGCATTTTATTCCTCTGATGGGCCAATATCCCAGAATGGGAGCCCAAGAATTTATTGAATAAAATCAAAACTCAAATGTGGTTTTTCTAAGGGTGTTTACTTGAAATTTGTTGTGCAATGTGTTTGGTTTCTGTTGTATGCTTCTGCTAATGTTTGGTTAAAACCTAGTTGTGCATTTGATAAATAACATGATTTTATTTTGATTTAAGTGTTGAGTGTTATGTAAGATAAATTAACACCAACTATCAATTGTGAAGTGGCAGACTTAGTATATTTTCCTGAAGTGTGAGAATACCTACTCTCACTGCCTCAAGAATGTTTGGATAGGTCACCATTGGAACCTACTAACTCCCTGTTAGTGTGATAGATACCCCCACTTATTTTCCTTAGACATTGAGTGCCCTTAATTGGGGAACTCAATCAATCACTACACCTATCCCTACCTTAAGTATACATGTTTTTAGCATCACCGTTGCCTATGTCTAGATTAATTTTCCAGCAGGAAGCAAAGCCTTGGTTACAACATTGGTAATGAGTTTTCACCTATATACCCATAGGTAGTTCACAACCCTAGATCCTAGTTTTCATTTTGGTTAGAATGCTCAACATGGGGCTGGACCCATAGCTAGAGCTACTCCTATCCAAGGGGGAAATGATGCCCTTTGGGGTAGTGGGGTAGGCGGATCTATGAATTCCAGTGGGCTACAAGGCCCTTTATT
>JASDQU010307419.1:11721-22686 GCA_032191745.1 Picea mariana | reverse complement strand
TAAAACTGCAGAACTGAAACAACTTGCTCGAATGGTGGTAGCTATCTTTGAGAAGAGATGTGGGTGCTACACACATCCGTCTGAGAAGAATTATTACAATGAGACTCTAGAGAAATTTTTAACATTACTCATGAATTCCAAAACCACATACATCCAAAAACCTAACCCTAGGAGATGAAACACCAAAAGTTCTGTGAGCCCTGATGGGTAAGTTGGTACCGAAATTTCCCAGGGTCATAACTTTTGCATATGACCTATGTTTTAGGCGTGTGATAGCTTGTTGGAAAGGTATTTTAGAGAAATACACATTAGGCTATCAAAATCTAACTCTGACTACAATTTGATTGTGGCAAGCCAAAAAAACATTGTTTAGGGCCCCAAAACGACCTTGGAATACATAAAGATGTATTGATATGAAAATTTCCAAAATAAGCCAGTTGGAATAGGTGGGCAACCACCAATATCCACCTAGATGTTGTGTAGAGCTTCTGGATATCCCCAAAAGTGCAGAACCCACAATTACAAAGAAATGTCATCATTACAGAGAAACGTGTTGAGCTAAAAACAATGAAGATGAGCCAGTTGGAATAGGTGGGTGGCCACCAATATCCACTTAGATCATGCATGTACATGGATTTTGGATTGATGTGGAAAGTCTTTGAGGTGACACTATTTTTCTTCGGATCTTCATGTTGAGGAATTTTTCCTATATTCCCTGTGAATACAAATAGACTTGACTTATGACTATTCCCCATGAATGTTGATGTATTTAGCATCGGGCAAGCAATTCCATGTGGGTTTGTGTCTAACACGTGGGAGTCGTCTGTAATGCCCCATAGTACCTTAGGAAGTTCACTTTATGAGTCAATTATTAAAGTGAATGAAATTTTAGATTAATAGGATATTAATTAAGTTAAATTCCTAAGTTTTTGGCATTAGTAACTTAAGTGAGAGTTGATTAAATCCTAGCTGTTAGATCTAAAGAGAGGGTGAGATCTAATCTTAACCCTTGATCACTTTAGGAGATCTAGGGTTAAATCAATGTAATAAAAGGTAGCCTAGGTGAGAGGCTGAGACATAGACAAGAGAGTGAGAAGTTCTCATTGAGTGGGTGAAGAGATTTCATCCAAGTTTTAGTGGGAAGGGTTAAGGAAAGGTGCAAAGGGGAAACAAGGGAGATAAAAACTAGGTGGGATAGGCTATTGCTACATTGTATTCCTCTGATGGGCCATTATCCGAGGATGAGAACCCGAGATTATAATTAATAAAATAAAAACTCAAAGATGGTTTTCCCTTCGTGGATTTTCCATGGGTGTTTACCATAAATCTATTATGCAATGTGATTTCTTTCTGTTTTATGCTTCCACTAATGTTTGGTTAAAACCTAGATGTGAATTTGATAAATAAAGTGATTTTATTTCTAGTTAAGTGCTAGGTGCTAGGTTAGATAAATTAACATGGTATCAGAGCAATTGCTCTTAGAGGGAGCCAATCTTAAGTTGTACAAATGACAGATCTATTGGATCAAGAGTGTCGTGGTGGTTGGTTGAAGGACCAAGCACAGATCCAATATCGTTTGTAGCAGATCTATCAGATATGCAAGGAGATCTTATTGGATCAATAACTAGTTGATCCAAAAATCCTTAGATACCAATTTAATATTTAAAAACCCATATTAGTATCTAACTTGATTCATAAATATTTCTTGATCGTATTGAGGTGATTTGTAGAACAAATGATGATGTGCTTATTATCCAAAACCTCATAAAATGGTGAATAACTTGAAGAATAGTGAGATGAAAAAATATGTTGGACAAGGTGTCCAACTATAGTATGTGGAAGGAGCAGATCATGTTGGTGTTGATGGAGAATGATATTTCGAAGTTTTCCAACTAGATTGTGGCTCCACCAAAAGATCCAAAAGATTTAGATGCCCATAATATAAAGGATGTGAAATCCAGGAGAATAATCCTAGATAGAGTGAAGGATCACTTGATCCCTCATTTATCTGGAAAGAACCTAGATAAGGACATGTGGGAGGCTCTTAAGAGGTTGTTTCAGAGTAAGAATGAGAATCACAAAATGGTGTTGAGAGAGAAGCTCGGGGACGCGAATATGACATGATCATATTCGGTGACGAATTATCTCACCCAGATCTGACATGCTCAAGATGAAGTGGTTGCAGCAGGGAAGACAGTGGATGATTCAAAGTTGGTGAGGACGACACTCAAAGACTTTAGGAAGGAGTGGACCTTGTTCATTAAAGGGATCATGGCACGTGACAAGATCTCTTATTGGTCAAGGTTGTGGGTCAACTTTATTCATAAATAAATTCAATATGAAGAACTGAATTGAGATAGGCACAAGAATGATGATGAGAATCTTGCTCTTGCCAGCCAGGAAAAGAAAGGAAAGTTCAAGAAGTTTTCTAGTGGAGATCCTACCGGCAAGAAGAAGGACATAAGATAAGTCAAGTGTTATGCATTTCTCAAGTTTGGGAACTATGTAGGTCAATGCATAAACAAGAGGAAGGGTGGAAACGAGACACAACTAGATTTAGTTGTGTCAGAAAATGATCAAGAGGAGGAGTTCACCAAGATGTTTGAACATAAAATGTTCTTACTTATTTCCCAGACTTCTTTCGACACCATATCGACTAGTGCATGGTTAATAGATAGTGGAGCCACATGTCATATGACAGGAGCACAAGATTTTTTCGAGAGCTTCACAAAATCAGACTCATATGCATGTGGAAATTGGTATGGGGACCAAGAATGCAGTGACTAGATGGATTCATGAGGTGTTTTGAGAACGACGAATGTGTTATGGGTGCTAGAACTCAGGAGGAGTATGTTCTTAGTCTCAACGATTGAGAATAAGGGCTTTGTCGTACTATTACAAGATGGACAGACATTAGTCAAGCCCAGAGGATATAGCTCAGACACAACAAATGTTCTAGGAGTTAAAGAGAGAAACTTGTATAGGTTAAAGAGACAGACCATGTGAGAAATGGAAAGCAACAACATAGTGGAAAATAACAAGGAGAGGGTAGCTTCAAATTTTGAGTATCTCAGAGGGAGTCATCCTTTAGGTTCAGGTGGGAAGGAGAAACCTTCCAAGTCTTTCCATAAGAAGTCATGGTATGATATGGCCATGCAGGATGCTCAGGAGTAGGAGACTTCTAAGAGCATGATCAAGGGAAAGTCTTCACAAACAGATCTGAGCGAGATGGCAGGGATAGATTTCATGTTAGAGGGAGCAACCAATCAGGTGGATTGGAGAGAATGCATGGTAGAAGATCTAGTAGCGAAGAAGGAGCCACCTCTAAGTAGTAGAAGTACCTTCCTCACTAAGGAGTGTTGATGTATTTACCATCAGACAGGTACTTCTACATGGGTTTGTGTCTAACACATGAGAGTCATTCCAAATTCCTCTCAGAACCTTAGGAAGTTCACTTTATGAGTCAAGTGTTAAAGTGAATGACATTTTAGATTAATGGGAGATTAATTAAGTTAAATGCCTAAGTTTTTTGCATTAGTAAATTAAGTGAGATGTAACACACCCAACCCCCTAGTTAGATTTTTAGAGAATGGGGCATTAAAATTTTGTTCCCTTAATTCATATTAGAAATACCTTTCGGTAACACCATTTTCTTATGCTCATCAAGAGATTTCCGAAACCAAACCCTGGATCAAAATTTATCGCCTTCTAAAGTTTCTTAGGCCCTTATTGGCTAAAAGCCACCTCAACACCACGTGGCACCCATGTGGCCCCATATCACCTGGTTTATCTAACGGGGCATTTCCATGTTGTGGCACATCATTCTCTAGGGTGAGATTGGTAGCCGACGTGGAAATTATCGTGGTACTTGCCACGTCCTTCACCAGACCCTTGGATTATTAGGTCCCGGAACCCAAAATAATCTCGATTTATATATCCCAAAAGGGGTTGATCTGACATGAGATGGAACCTAGGGTACAAGGTCATGTCATATGGTGCCACTGGTCCTTTTGGAATTGGTTAGGTGAAATCATTCAACATCACACCGAGTTTCTGGACTATCGGCCCAATGGGAGTGTCTGTGAAAATCTTATCCCTCAACACCTGATCGAGTACAAATTGGTACCCTAGATGTGTGGTCCTATCACGTGCTCCTGTATTTCGTCCACCGAGGTATTGAAACATAGCCACCTAGTGTCATATATTGGGGCCAGGGTGACCCAGATCTTCCGCTACACACCTCCAAACCTGACCCGAGTCCAGCTGGCACTACAGACACATGGCTAGACCACCACTGGCCCCTTGTTAAGACACATGTCCCTGCCATCGATTACCACATGGAATCCATACCACATGACATGTGGCACCCATTTAACCTACAGATCATTGACCAACTATGCCAAATCAAAATGACACGTGGCACCCATTTACCTTATAGATCCTTGTCCAACTATGCCAAATCAATGTGACTCGTGGTTCCCATTTACCTTATGGATCTTTGTCCAACTATGCCAAATCAACATGAAATGTGGCACATCCTCCGAGTACACTAGCATCCACCCTGGCACACGACCCAACTCTAACCAGACACATGGACTAATCATCAAGTGACATGTGGCCCCGAATATCTGGCTCCAGGACTTCCCCATCAAGGTGTAACTTCGAGTAACCTCAACTAGATGATTACGATGGGATTAATTATATTAATACATTTGATTAGGTGAGGTATAATTAATGTACTTAAGGGTTTAACCGCCCTCGAGTACATGTGTGAAGATTCACGTTAGTGTGATGTCACCTTCCTCCTGGCCTCATCCTGAAGGACCACCAAGATCTACGATCATGATTTCTTTTAACTGGGTCAGATGGATGGTCAAGATTTATTCATCGAAGTCCCACTTTTAGGGTGTTTTCATCTCAGTGACCCAAATGACCCCAAATAATCCATGATGATGATCATTCGGGATCTCTCCAATTTCTTCCTCGATAGATCAATGGACTAGATCATGACTTAGAGTCTCATCCGTCAGAGTTATATTATAAACCTGAACACAGTTCTCTCCGACTACAATAACCTCCAATCAATGGTGGAGATATAATCATCCTTGTATCCAACGATTGACGAATAAGTTTGGTTTCCCTAAGGGCATGGGGTCTAACATGGGCTTCCCTCCCTTGGTCCCTCTTTCAACCACTAGTCAACACACATTCCCTTATACACGTTGGTTCTCCTAGTTAGCATGATACATCGTGATGATGTCATCTCATCATTTGGTCTCATTCAAAAGAGACCACTATGATCTATGGTAGAGGTTTAGTGTGGCCTTGTCTCGATGTACGGTCAAGATTGTCCCTCTGACTCCCATTTCAAACTGCCTCCACCTCATATTCCAGGCCCCCCCTGATTGGGGAACTTAGACTGTATTAGATACAAGGATATAATGGTATAGGATCATCCACGGACATCCTCCGATAGATCAACAATCCTTTTTTATCTTAGAGTGTATACTCCACAAGCTTCACACTCAGCATCGATGGTGGGCCATGATCTCTCCGCTATGCTAGATCAATGGTTGAGATCTCATCTCAAGGGCCCATATTTAATTGTCGTGCCAAATATACAACCATGATCCTCCAAAGTGAGTTAGGGTTCCCCCAATGGTCCACAGTCTGAGTCTGAACTTAGTCACTTTTATGATGGTTTTTCCTTGCTTTCTCCTGTAGGGTTTCTGGGTTTTTCGAGATCCCTCATCTGGGTCCAAATCCTACCTTCATTCACCCATGGTCTTGACACCATGACACATAGGTACACACATAGGATCAAATGTGGAGGTACATACATCAAGCAACGAGATCTCTCCACTCCAGATTATACTGAAATCCGAGTTATTTACTAGTTCACATGCCTGTGTACTTTTATATCCTTTCCATAATCATCCATTTCACATACTCAATACAAACTATAATTACAGTTACTTCACTAAGGATAAATACTACTCAAAACTTCAAATACAAGACTTCTCATACAAATATATTCTATGTAAACATAATACCATCCCTAGGAAAGGCACAACAAGTTCACCATTTGGGTATTCACATCAAACAGCATTGTATGAATTATCAAATCCATTCATGCATTCAAGTTAATATGTAGAGAAATACAAGTTACTTGTCTACAATTTCTAAGATATGTTGGCCACTATTGTAGGGAGAAACACTCTCCACCCAACCGTAGGCAAGGTTTCACTATCCTATGCTACAACCAGCTAACCCGAGACAGGGTACGATGTCATGAGAGGTTATCTGCAAGATTTTCAAGAAGTCTCTCCAACTTCTCTTCTCTAACCGTCTCCAACTACTCTTTGTCTATGCCCATCTATGTGTGTTCTATCTGTCCATGTGCCCCCTTTTTCCTGTCTTCTCCCCCCAAGATTTCGTGTGTCATGCCAGAAGTTTCCTGGTGGTACTTTTCCCATCCTTAACATCCCAGGGAACTATTCCAACTACTAGCTTGACTAATAATCAATTTTCATGGCCGAGGACAGTTCATGTCTACACTATTTTTAATTAGATAGGGTATTTCCTAGCATAGTCATCTCAATCAATAAATTCCTCTCTCTTGCACCATTCCTCTCATGACATCGTAACCTGTGAAGGCCATACCTTCAACAATAGCTCAACATTTATCTGTTACATTAAAATCAAGTATATACATTACAAAATATATCAAGGTCCATTTTCTTTCATACAAATCCGTCTATAGTTTTTTTCATAATAATACTTATAGTTACAGACTAGGGGAAACATGGGTGTTACATGATAGTTGATTAAATCCTAGCTGTTAGATATAAAGTGAGGGTGATATATAATCTCATCCCTTGATCACTTTAGGAGATCTAGGGTTTTGGACTTAGGGTTAACTCAGTGTCATAAAAGGTAACCTAGGTGAGAGGATGAGACACACACAAGAGATTGAGGAGATCTCATTCAGTGGGTGAAGAGAGTTCATCCAAGTGTGAGTGGGTAGGGTTGAGGAAGGGTGCAAAGGGGTAGAAAGGGAGATAACAACCATGTGGGATAGGCTATTGTTGCATTTTATTCATCTGATGGGCCATTATCCCAGAACGGGAACCCAAGAATTTATTGAATAAAATCAAAACTCAAATATGGTTTTTCTAAGGGTTTTTACTTGAAATTTGTTGTGCAATGTGTTTGGTTTCTGTTTTATGCTTCTGCTAATGTTTGGTTAAAACCTAGTTGTGCATTTGATAAATAAAGTGATTTTATTTTGATTTAAGTGTTGAGTGTTATGTAAGATAAATTAACACCAACTATCAATTGTGAAGTGGCAGACTTAGTATATTTTCCTGAAGTGTGGGAATACCTACTCTCACCGCCTCAAGAATGTTTGGATAGGCCACCATTGGAACCTACTAACTCCCTGTTAGTGTGATAGATACCCCCACTTCTTTTCCTTAGACATCGAGTGCCCTTAATTGGGGAACTCAATCAATCACTACACCTATCCCTACCTTAAGTATACATGTTTTTAGCATCATCGTTGCCTATGTCTAGATTAATTTTCCAGCAGGAAGCAAAGCCTTGGTTACAACATTGGTAACGAGTTTTCATCTATATACCCATAGGTAGTTCACAACCCTAGATGCTAGTTTTCATTTTGGTTGGAATGCTCAACATGGGACTGAACCCATAGCTAGAGCTACTCCTATCCAAGGGGGAAATTATGCCCTTTGGGGTAGTGGGTAGGCGGATCTATGAATTCCAATGGACTACAAGGCCCTTTATTTATCCACCATAATACATTTTCCAAATCTTAGTTGTTTTTGTTGGCTACCTTGAACTTACTGAATTTATCCCAATTGACAAATGACCCCATCAAGCATCTCCCATCTTGGCCAATTATATAGACTAAATTACCATTAGACATACCCAATTTGGATAGGAGGTTCAGAGAAGATCCTTCTACCCATGTCATGATGTTCCAGCTTTGGTGTTCATCCAAATCCTTGTGGATGATAATGTAGATTGTGTCTTTTCCAACACACCTTGATTGAGAGCATCACTAAGTGGTACATTGAATTGTCAAGTGCTTCATTTCATGATTTTTTTATCTTTAGTGATGGCCTTATTGACCCATTTTCAACTTTTGATCTATTAAAAATTGGAATTGAGCTCTTGACATCCTCACGTCAGAACATTGATTCTCATATATCAAATCATATCCATGAATGGAGACAGAGGCATAGGCTCATCAAAGCCAAAATTTTGGACCGATTTCTAGCGGATTGGTTTGTTAAGTCTTTGTTTCCTAGTATTGCCAAGGATGTTGTGATTAACCAAAGAACAAGTTATATTACGCGCTCAACAACTAAATTTGATTTATTATTAGTCTGGCACATTGTATGAGTTGATACCTCATGCTCCTTGGTCATAAACAAATCCTCATAAACCTACCCTGGGAATACATGCCAATGGTGTGATTGGTTTTATTTCCTATTCTTTTGCTCACTAGTTAGCGGGACATATGTCGTAGATGACTATCTCTCATAATCCACCAATGAATGCACTAGCATTAAATAATACCTCAGTCCCTACCCAAACCTTTGATGTGCATTTGTTCTAATAAAAAAATCCTAAGAACAATCAACAACCTAGAGGCAAGAAGAATAACAAAAAGAAAATCTCTACTTATGGACAAGAGACTACACCTGATATTAATGTTAATGTGAGAAGCACTAATGAGAAAAAGAAAAATAAATTTCCTTGCAAGATCCACATTGAATATCATCCTACTCATAAGTGTCCTCAAATGGATGACATTCAACGATACTTAGCCTAACAAGGATCCCAAAAACAATTGGTTGTCTTAACAAATCCTTTTCTCCCACAACAACTACAAATTTTTGTGATGATCCTTGCACCTCTATAAGGGGACACATAGGGAAATCCACTGCAAGGGGGAAATACCATGAATGTTAATGTATACATGTGTGAACAAAATGTTCATATATAGACAAGAGATTATAATTATGACAGTATTGAGAGTGGTCCTACTAATAAGGATTTGTCCTCATCCTATCTAGGAATCTCTCTGTAGATAAAGAATCCATATAATGATATGATTCCCCCCTGGCCCCAAAAGTGTCTTACAAAGGTCTACACACAACCCCAACACCTGAGCTGCTCATAATTACGGTATTGTTGAGGATTTGACTCAAGCGCCTAGTTCAATATTTTCCCTTGAGATCCTTCAGAGCTTCCTTGTGTAGTGCAAATCAATGTTGAACATTATTAGCAAAGTTGATCCATCAAACACTCATTTGATTATATTTGACCTTGACTAGATTTGGCCTAGGCTTTCCTGCCATATTTCTTTACAGATCCAAGTATCTTTGCACGAGACAAACATATTTAGATGTGTTTTTGATGAAGGAGCCTCCACTTGTGTTATGTCATTGTCTTGTTGGAGAGCCTTGGGTTCTCGAGATCTTGTTCCATCATTTACCATGTTGAAAAATTTGATGGTCATGCTTTTAAGGCCCATGGAATCATTGTTTCCTTTATTGTAATGTTAGGTGGAAATACTATTTCAATTGAAGTTAAAGTAGTCGATGCTCCTTTAAACTATAATCTTTTGTTAGGGCATAGTTAGTTTTATGTGATGATGATAGTTGTGTCTTCAGTATTTAGAGTCCTCCTCTTTATTCATCAAGATAAAGTGGTTACCATATATAAACTAGAATACTATACACTTGATTTGTGAACTGACACTGGTACAAATGTTTTGTTCATTAGTGATTCCAAGGGTGCTTTCAACAATGTTAGTGTTGGGAGGTTCAAAGGTTAATGTATGACGAGCACATTCCCGTTCCCTTCACCTACCAATTATGTTAACTTCTCTCCTATATATATGAATTTGTTGGGTGCTATTTAATCACAAGATTTTTCCTTAGCATCTCTTCAACACAACTTGTTTCTATATAACATATTCGTTGTCAATTAGGAGCATTGGGTAGTGCCTCATATGTTAGAGATTGATTCATTAGGGTTGATTATGAAATTGAGTGCAATTGAGATTTCATACCAAGCTATCCAATCAAAAGGCACATACGATGATTAGAATCTCCATCATTATATGGAATATGATTAGTTCATTTCACCCATTTGGTTTGTCAACCCTCCTAGTTCACATGGTTACTTGGATGTTGAGATTCTTTCAGATGAGGCTATCCTTGAAGCCATGACCATTCTAAAATATCGTGGGAAGATATGAATCATAGATCATTTTTCCATGACCATTCTAAAATATAGTGGGAAGATATGCATCATACATCATTTTTCCTATCTGAATTGGAGAAGTTAAAGGTTGGCATGAAAATCGTAGTTTCATATGGTGATATCAACTGGTACTAATGGCCCATCTTAACATACAATGGTATGCAGAAGGGACTTTGGATAATATATAGAAAAATAATCCCATTTATACCTCAATGAAGCTAGATGTCATCGAAAAAATATTGATTGGTGTATATTGTTCTCCTCGTGAAATTGAATTGTATACTACCATTTTGAAGGAGTTTTGATACATTTTCTCTTGGAACTATGAGGACATTCTAGGAATTGATCCTCAAATTCTAAAACATGAAATCAAAATGTATGACATTGCTAATCCTATTTGACAAAATCTATGCTTGGTCAATATGAAGAAGGTAGTTGCCATTAAGGTAGAGGTTGAAAAGTTGCTTCATGCTAGTTTTATTTACCTAGTTTAATTGGTTGAATGGGTTTCTAATACTGTTCCAGTTGCCAAGAAAAAAGGTACCATTCGAGTCTGTATTGATTTTATGGATCTTAAAAAGGATTTTCCTAAGAAAAATTATCCTACCTGATTCATTGATCAAATTATCGATGAATGCGCCAACCGTGAAATATTTTTATTTATGG
>JASDQU010307418.1:72344-89346 GCA_032191745.1 Picea mariana | reverse complement strand
ACTTGGATAGAATGTAATCCCAAGATATCTGGAGATTCATGAATTTGCCAACCATTCGAACTCCAACTCATCCTTCTAGAAGATTCCTTCTAGAAGGATCGAGAACTTATTCGTTTTCTCCATTAAGAAACATTTCCGCACCCTGACCATTAACACAGTGCGGAAAGTCCGCAGTATGACTAAATGCAACCTGCGGAAACCAAGCATTTCCGCAAGGCAATATATATGCAGCCTGCGTACTATCTTCAAAAGAGTGATTTTGAGAAACTGATAAGTGTAACTTTCTTCATGAAAATGATCTTAAAGAAGAGTTAGATCTTCTATCACCATGTCATTACCATGTCATCATCTCGATAACCAAAAATGTGGATAACACATTTACCAAGCCCACCTAGCCTCACCTTTCCCATCTTCATCACCAAGTAAGTACCATAGATATATAGATGCCTTGGAACAGAGAGAAAAGCCCCACCTTATTTATTTTTCTTTTGTTTTGACAGAATCCTTTGATTCAATAGACATGGGCCTATAATATTAGAATCCATTTTCTTGTAACCTCTCACATGTTTTACCCATTTTTTCAGAAAGAATCCTTTCACCTCTCACCAAAAGACTTTGGTCCTCTTTAGCCTTATTTCACCTTTAGAGATAAAGGAAAGTTGAAAGAAAGCAGCTAGTTGAAGTTTAACTCGGCTAAATAGAGATACATAGTTTTGAGGGTCAGGCTTTACCAAATATAGATATGAGTGATTAAGGCAAATAATAAGGCTCTTCTATTAAGTATTATTGAAATGGATGTTGTCTAAAGGCATTCTCTATAGGATAGTACCTTAATCGTAAGACGGAGGCAAGACCTTAAGTCTATAAAACCGTTACTGTACCGTAGAGCTATTACTGTAAGCAAGACAACCTTAAGACAATCTCTGTCTAAGACCTTAGGACATGGCTTATTTCTTCTCTTTATATTTTTCAAATAATGGAGATTGAAAATGCTCTTAAGGCTAGTTACCTTAGGGCAAGTAGTACCTATTTGTTGTAGCTCAACTAAGTAAGGTCTCTTTCTTTCTAATAAAAGTTAGTGGCTCTAAGAATCCTCATTGTAGCGATGTATTCTTTATTTCATCCTCTTGTTGTTATTTCTTCTACTTTGCTGACCTAATACGATGGGCTAGGCTAATCCATTGGCCTACTATAATACAATCTAACCCACTAGGCTCCGTTAATACAATGGCCTACTCAACTGGGTTCTTGAAATTTGATACCAAGCTTGGATTGCTGGGCTCATAGGAACCTATCTAGAAATACAGGTTCAATATAAAAAGTAAGCCTTGAACCTTACCCTTAACCTTACCCTTTATTGTTGAGTCTTCAGCCTTCACGGCTATAAAATCCCACATTAGACATCAACCGGTCAATAACTCTCTCAATCAATCATCGACTTACTCGTAGTGTTTGTTGGAAACGTTTGACCTACATATATGTGTTCCAAGATGTATACAATGGGTAGGATGGATTAATCGTTAGGTCAAGGAGGTAGAGAGAGAGAATTGATAATGTTTCTCCGAGGACTGGAAGCTTCTCCCTCCCCTCAATTTCTTCCTTAAATCATATTGTAAAACCACTTTCATAACAATGATTCAGACCTACCTTTCTTTCCTTCCTTCCAACTTCTCTCTTTCCTACCTTCCTCCCATGGACTAGACCAGTAGCAAGTGAATCATCAAATCCAATTGTACAATTCCCTATCCGTGTGAAAATTATTAAGAGTCCATTATGACAAAAGAAAAAATCACTTTCAATGTCTATTTGGACCTAAATATTAGAGGTTGAAAATAACCTTTCTAGAGAGAAAAAATGTCTATATAATTGATTTCTCATGTATTCATCTTCCTTTGAGATAATTTATACAGGCTTGGGTGGGAACTTAGACCAACTTTCATATTACCTATGCTTTATTACTTTAGTTGTAACACCAACCAACTAACAACCCGTCTGTAAAGAAACCTTGATAGACTGATTCACTTAACTTAACTTTGAGATTGGACAGGCTCAACTTCCAAGGTAACCACTTACTTGAGGAATCTTAGTGGGTAGGAATATTTCTATTTCTCTTGTTGGGCAGGGATGATCCCCCAGATACAAATTGATGAATTCAGACAGCTTTGCTAGGAACTTTAGATGCCCACGTTTACGATGTTAGTCCCTTGTGACCACCTATTCTCTTTACAAAAACCATACTCCAAAACCCACCATACTTATATAGTCTGGTAATGCTAGTCGGGGAGGGACGTAATGCTTTTGATAGTGATTGATTTATTAATAGACAACATCTTGAGAGATGGGTTACAACAGACCAGGTATTCGAAAAGGGTTCCCATAGACAGAGGAATGAATAATAGCTGGTGGTATTCCTATCCAGGATTACTAGCCCATAGCCATACCTAAATAACCTCTATTGAATCCATAAACCTTTTTTTTCTAAGAGCCAAGAACCTGTAAACCTTTTGCCTTAACATCTCACCTTTTTCATTTCATCGTTACCCATTCACCAGGAGGATCCAAGCCAAATACAATAGAAGGAAGAGAAGCCATCAACCTTGGAGATTTTTTACAGGAGTCTATCACTTTAGCCCCCCACCAATTGGTACAAAAGATGCCATGAAATCAAAAGAGCCCACCTATGGATCCCACTGATGGATGCCATGATTCTGTCATCGAAAGCCAATCAACCTCCAGACAGTCAACTTATAGCCAAATCAACATAACCATGACATGAAACATACAACACACAGTGCCTACCCTCTAATAATAGAATAATAACATATCTTATATATACCTATACCTACCTATTCTTATCTAAGATAATCATATAATCTCATATATACATATATTTCTCTCTCTATCTCTTATAATTGGGAAAAAGGAAATGGGCATACATAATCTCATTTCTAATGAATGAGAGAGAGCAACTGTTGAGTGCAAAAAAAAAGAATGAGAGATATTAGTGTGGATAATCTCTTTAGTAATAAAATCGAATTCAAAGAGTGGAGACTTTAGGATTTCACTCTTAAGGATTAAGGCAACAGTATGGAACCTACTCAATGGACTACAACTAGTAAGTACTGAAGCAAATGTCTCTACTGCATAGAATTACTGCTATGGAACTGACTCTAAGGCTACAACAATTTTAACCTTCTACCTAGAGACCACCAAGCCTTTCTTTCACCTTTAACCTTATTCCTTCATCAACATACAAGCTAAGTCGATACCAGAATATAGATTCATTTTATTTATGGTGCAACATGAGAAAGAAGTTGATTATGCATGGTGTATAATTACGTATATAATGCAAGCTGATAAATTGATTCATCTTCCCAGATAGGTGTACCAGAAAACTGCCCCATATTACGATAAAATCACTCCCCACCAGACACACGCAACTTCTTCCCAATAGGCCTCCCACAGATAGAACAATGAAGACTATATGGACCTTACCTGGAGAACTTCTTAGCTGAGCTAAAGTGAAGGGACGAACTATGGAGATATGAACTTAGCATAAGCTAAATAGTCTAAAGATTCAAATAGAAAGAAGAATTATGCTGTTTGGTCATAGACAATCATATATAACTTATATAGGGAATTCCAATAGCCAATAGTCTTTAGTCCCCATTAAGTAAATACCCTTCTCATTGTCCCTTGGCATAGTACCCAAGCTAGATTCCCAAAGAGGCGATGATCCTAGAGTCGATCCCAAGAGTCAATGTCAATGCAGTCAATGCCAATAATAATCAGTCTTATCCCTATGGATTGTAGTCCCTTCAATATTGTCGTAAGTTCCTACGTGAAATAATTAACCCATTATAGAGAGTGTGTGAGGTGCATACTAATTGGATTTTGATTCTAATACGGATGTTGGCCAAGAGAAATCTAGAGTGGACATAGGGGAAAATGTGAACTAGTGTGAGATGGTGCACCTATTAACCTGAAAACCCATGCATGAAGTATTCCCATTAGATCGGTACGAACACACAGACAACCCTCGATCTAACTATAGTACCTTACTCTCTAATTAGTAGACCTTACTCCAACAAGTGATAAGAGTAACAATTTAGTGTAATCTAAGTAAGAGTAAGGGCTATAAGTGAATAGAGCATAATGGTAGATTTCAGAGTTGATGTAATATAAATGCACATACTAACCATATTATAGATATTTTACAGGATATCACACCTTATACCAAAACTTAGGATTAATCCCTCAAACTATCACCCTTGTACCTTGGGCGAGTTCCTATGGGTCCTCTCATTTCTTGTTTTCCCTTATCCTAAACTCCTTTTTAGAGGGTCGCTGACATATCACCTTTTGGGTGAATGAATGTGATTTTTTTATCTATACATTTTGACATTTCATATCATTTCTCTATGATAGGATGATGGATGGGATTGTTTTCTTTGGGCTTGAGTGCCTTTATCCTTGTCGCCTATAACAACCCTCCTTGAACCAGGAAGGAACTTTTAGATAGAAGCCTTTCACCGGGAGGTAAATAAATATATCTCTATGGAAGGAAGAGACTAGAAGAGGTTGTGATTATGCACGACGAGACATTCACTTATATAATGCAATATTTGTTCTGTTATTAGTGGATTCTTTGATCAGAAGGGAGAAAGATAGGTCAAAGGCAGAGATAATCTTTGAGGTAGGAATCAAGGGATAGATCGGTCAGGTAGAGAATCAAATTCAGTCTTCTCGTAGGTTGGGTTAGTCACCATGAATGTATCAATCGAGAGTTCGAAGGGAGAAGGCAGAAAGAATGGAAAAAAAAAATAGGAATGGAATAACTAGCGTGCGTTAGGAACCAGCTAAAGCAAGAGTCTTTCAACCCTACCGATCCTTTCAATAATATCATAATAGAATAATAACATATCCAAATATATTGTACTTTCATATCTACTTTATACTGACATCTCTAGCTAATTGACACAGACTAAGGCTTAAGACACTCTCTACATCGAGCTAATAGTACTTTCTCTTAGTACTCCACTTACTCTCTGTAATACTAAATCTAATAGAGAATCTCTATGCAGAAATCAATCTCTAGATCAATAGAAAGATATACATCTCTATAAAGACATAGCTAGGCTGTCTTACGAGAGGGTATAACCAAGAGATAATAGAAAATACTAATGCTAGTCTCGACTTATTTCCATGGAACTAAGACTAAGACTGAAGCTAGTCTATATAGTAATCCCTTCTAGATTCTTCACTTATGCTCAGGGACTAGCTTATTAAATTTCACTCTATGGATTAAGACCTTATGGAAGTGGCTATACCTTACCTTACTACCCTATCTTCAGGCTAATACTAAGGCTAGTTAGTAATGGCTATACCTGATTCTTTTTAGTTGGAACTCAGGGGAACCTTCTTATTCTTCTTCGCTGATAGGGAAATAGTGAGAAATGTACTTATTAAAATGGAACAACTAGGATTAATCTTACTTTATTTTTATTTCTAATATAAATATAATGGACAATCTGAGATTGGTTCAACCTGCATAAGTCAGATGTAATCTATACTAAAGGAAATGAAAGGGTTGTATTGGAACCTAATGAACACATACATATTGAATAAAGTGATACTTAGCATAAGCTCATTGAAGCTAGTACTAGCCTTTTTTTAAACATTGCACAATTCCACAATTATATCTAATTCCCCCTTTTGGTATAATCACAA
Source organism: Picea mariana (assembly GCA_032191745.1). Taxonomy (NCBI): domain Eukaryota; kingdom Viridiplantae; phylum Streptophyta; class Pinopsida; order Pinales; family Pinaceae; genus Picea; species Picea mariana. The sequence goes on along the minus strand of JASDQU010307418.1, from coordinate 83,616 downwards.
CTCGTTTTGATCGGGTCGAAGGCGAGATTTTACTAATCAATGTGATCGTAGTATTATCCATCTAGTAATGCCATACTAAGTAGTGATATGTGTCATTATGGATACTACTAGACAATGGGTTTACTATGGGTTTACTATATACACAACCACAATTCACCAAGAAAGATGAAAGCTTTTTCTAATTCAATGTTGAAGTGAAGGAGTATTATTGTTGATAGGTTTCATTGCTTAGAGCCAGTTGGCATTGCCTGGAGTAATTTACTTTGGTGGTTGTTGGCATAGGGACAGACCCAGGGTTCAATGCTTCAAGAACACACCAAAAAAACCCTAACTACCATTTCGGCAACACCTTCAAAGCAGATGAAGTCTCACCCAAGGTAGAGGCAGGGGGGTTGCAGGACTCAAGTGTCTACAACCTAGTTGGGACACAAATCTGTGATTACACACTTCAACAAAGAACTTAGCCAATAATATGCATTCAATTATGATTCTTATTCACATCCCATATTAACCCTAATTGTAGATCAACACATTAGTAATCAATATTAAACACATCTAAGCATTCAACACATAGAATCAGAGCAGATCTAGCATTTATTCATATATAAAGCACTAAGAATCAATGAATCAATCTATCAGGCATCAAGATTAAGCACATAAATACATAAACACCATAAATAACACTGCACAAAGAACAATAACACATGATATATGTGGTTCACCCCAGTGTGGGGCTACATCCACCAACTCTTCTCTTCTTTATTAGTCTCTTTCAATCTCCTTACAGGCACCGAGCTATAGAGACAACTTCGCACAGGACAGGAGATCTGCACACACATCGCCAGATCCTCCTTCCCTGAGTTAGGTCAACGCAAAAATCCTTACACAGTATTTGCACAAAGCACTTACAAAACACTTGTACTTAGCTTTGCAAGTCTTAACTCATTCGTGCACAAATCCAACTAGCCAAGCACTAAGTTGATCAATGACTAGTAACCTACTAACACTTTCGACTGACTTCGATCTAAGTCCTATATACTTATTTATACATTACAAAAGGGGCCTAAACATGGGTAAACCCATGGGCCGAAATCCCATACCCGTTACATATACCCTAAAAACCCAAAAATCCCACAAAATGGGCGAGATCCCGTGATCTCTGCTTCGCCTGGGCGCTCCATCTTTGACCAGCCTGTCGAAGTCCCCAAAATGGTCAAGCATGACCAAGGTTCTCTCAAAACTTGGTCAAGGGAAAACAATCCCTCAAAACTCACCTGTGACTCGTCCCTAGTCACTCTGATCTAGGTAATACCGCCTCAAAGGCCTCGACTTGTTGCTTTGTCAGAGCCTCCTGATCGACGAAATCCTGAATGACTTTCTCAGTGACATGCCCTTTCAGGTGTCGTTCCACTGTTGCGACCACCTGTTCCTACTGTGATCCTTGTCCCTCGAGCTCTTCAAAAAGTGTGTAGGATTCATCCTGCACTGGTTGGAGTCTCTGTGTTACCTCCATCACTCTACTCTAGATGGCAATGACCTACTGTTGAACTACGCGCTGCTCCTGTGACCTCTTCATCTTCTCCACTGTTGTAAGCAATTTCAGTTGCGCTTGTACCGTCGATGCCTATTGCTTCGTCTCCTAGAGCTGTGCCTCTAATATCCTTAGCTCCAGGTCTTCTACAAGTCTCTCATAGGTCTGCACACTTTGGTCACTAAGTTTCTTTCATTCTGAGGCCAATGCCCTGATTCTTTCGACTACGCTCCTGGTAGTTTCTTCCCTTTGATCTCATACTTCTTGTAGAGTGCTTGACACTGCTTGAAGTTCTAGCTCTGCTAATATTTCTTGGAGCTGCTGAATAGCCTCAATGAGATTCCCCACTTGTCTCTATGCTATCTCTTATTCTATCTGGGCCAAGTCCGACACAGAGCGAAGTTCTCTAGTTAATGCACCTCTAACCACAGTCTACTCTGCGAGCAGCTAATCTTTATCTTTCTAGATTTTCTCTCTGTCCTCCTCGAACTTCACTCTAATGTCATCTTTCTCTTGCTGTGCAACCCAAAGTTTCTCTAGGGATTCCTCCTTTGCTTGCTTCAAGGCCTCTATGGCCTATTCTTTTTGTTCATGGACTCGATGAAGGCGAGCCTCTGTCGCATATGCTATCCTTTGCAATTGGGTGGGCTCATCCCCCAATTCTACACCTTCTGATGATGATGACGCAGTAGACACTGCATGGATCGAATATATAGCTTGTTGTTCCCCCTTCAGCTCTGCCTCGATTATGTCATACATCGTCTCCTGCTTTGCTTCATGTCACTACAAGATACCCTCCGAAGCGTATTCTAAGACTGAGGCTTATTGGCTTGTGATTTCTTCTGTGCTGAGGGTTTCTTCAGAGAAACCTTCCTTTTCTTTGATGTCTCTGCCTCTTTTAGGGGATCCTTTGATGGTGTCACTTCGCCCTTTTTTTTCTTGTCTTCTTCCCCTTCCTCTTCTTGGTTTACTTCGTCGCCTCCTCCTCCTCCAGGTCAGTTTGGCGCAGTTTCCTCTGATGCACTGTCCTTCTCTTCACTGTGTATGTCCTTCACTTCCTCCTCCTTCTTCTTTTTCTTAGTGCTGCTTGGTCCATTATACTCCCTTTGGGTGACCAAAGGACTTCTGATGATGTTGGGGTCGGAGAGCTCTGTATCTTCCAATTGGACCAGGAATTTAGCCAACCATTCCTTGGTTATCTCCTCCATGTCTTCATCAGTCAATTTGTAGTAGGCCTGCAGCTCCTCCTTGCGTTCATCCTGGTGCGCAGTGATGTAGATGAAGTGGCAGTTTGCATGGAACTTTGCTAGTGGTTTGTAAATGCAAGGTGTTCGGGGTCATTCGGGGGAATGATTCAATGACGCGCATGAGCTGTAGGTAGTAAGTGTGGAACACCGCATTTGATTTCCATTTCTTCTTCATGTTGCTCGTGTACCACAAGGTGGTGAACCTCGTGGCCAATAGTTCTGATGGTTGAACTTCATGGAATGTCACTCCCTCTCGCATCTCTCAAGCGACAAATTCTATTAATATCAACAACCGACTAAAGTGGAACTCATAGCCTTGGTCCTGCGCTTCGCGACAGTCCTTCTCCAACTCATTGACGAGGAAGCTCGCCCAGTTCATCTGCATCCCTTCGACACACTTCCCTACAAGGTCAAATACAAAGCCTGTGACTTGTGTCAGCTTGTTCTTTCTGACGAGCTTGCCATCGATCAGTTGACAAGCTAGGCGCACTGCGCCATCTTGGATGGAGGCTACCTTGTAGCCTCACTTCCCCTTCTCCACATCACCGTATGATTCCTTTATTCGCTGCACCAAGGAGTGATCTGATGTCTTTGCTAGGTAGAATTGGTGAGGGTTTGGTCCTTGCATGCTTAATCCAGTGATCATGTGGATCAGCGTCGGATCCATAGTCACGTGCCTATCTAACCAGAGATAGCCTCCATGGTAGCACGACAGGAGGAGTTTAACGCACACATTAACCTCTTTATGTCTGCCGAAGTGGGGGATCTTTATGATGTTCAGGATCGTCGACCACGTGATCTCCTTGATCCATGGCTGGGGAATTATCTTGGGATTCTTCCCAGTCGTCTTTGTCAGGTACCGATGCAGGGAAAGAATCACGTAATTATTCCTGTATCCTAGGTTGAAATCACTTATCTTGAGGGTTGGGATCAATCCCAGCTGCAGTCCTATTGTGTGTATTCCCTTCAATAGGTACACGGTGATGAGCGTGTACTTGAATTCACGTGGGACGCTGTCACAACTAACCACGCCAAACAAAGGCAGGATGTAGTCGGGAAATATAGACGATATCTGCTTTGCATTTGCCAGATTGTCGTGGTGATTGCTTCTTTTCTCAGTCGCTGCTCGACTATATCGATGTGCAGTCAAGGGGGATGATTTCACTCCTCTCATCAACGAGGCCTGTATTCCTATGGACATGACATTCTTAGCCATAAGGTCAATCAAGATTTATTCTACATACTTCTCAACTACGCTAAGGTTTCCCAACATGCACACTTGTAGTCAAAGAACTTGGGTACGTGAATAGATACTCAAGGTAATCGAATGGATGACGAGGTCTAGACAATATAACATAATATACGATCAATTCTTTGTGGGATTGAATATCTCATTTTGCAAAAGTGGCCCCGGTGAGGCATTTTATGGATTAAATAAGCAATGTCGTAACAGATTCCTCCAATGGGTAGGAATGCCTCAATCAATGCAATTCCATCAGTTGTGGCGCGATCCCAATGATCCAATGGCGGTCTTTATGGAAATAAATGTGTTTCTAGCCGTTCTGGAGCATCATTCTAATGGTCGGGATGCCTCCAATGGTCATATAGCTTCATCGTGGTGAAGTTCCATTCTGCACGGTACTGCTATTCCGATGAGGTTCAAGTTATACAAGCCTACCTTCTGCGAAGTCTCCTCTGGAACTTCCTCCAGTCTTTCTATCTTTGATTTCTTCTTGCTGAGCTTTCTTGCCTTCTTTCCTATGATCCGAGTCATTGGGTTCCTCCTTCCATTCTTGTTCTTATTTCCTTTTAGCATAGTAACTTCACACTGCTGATGTTCTCTCAAATGTTTTGAATGTAATATCTCTTCTCTTACTACTTCTGGGGTAGGTTCTCTTCTGTCCTACATAGACATGTTCTTTGAGACTTCTTGTGTTCTTTCAACTTCGACAACTAACTCTCTTTCTTTCTGTTGCTTCAACTTGTCCTCTTGTTCTTCTATTAGTCGCTCTATTTTCTTGGCTATAAAGTCCCTTAATTCTTGCCTTTTCTATTCTGTAGCTTCTTCTTCTTCTTTCCTTCAGAGCTAATCTTTCTCAATCCAGGTCCTTCCTAACAAAAGTGCAAACATGGTGCTATTATCCACAAACTTAATGACTTCAAATTCTTCTTCAGTCGATGTTCCATGGGAAATCATAGGTACATGAGTAAGTCTTCCACATAGTGTTATCATCTTTCCTTTAAACAATCATATCCCTCCTAATGAAGGAATCATAGCAAGCTTTCCCAAAATTTCCCAAGTGCTTTATGGCATGATATTCACCCGTGTTTCCTCATCCAGAACACAGTCTATGTCAAAGTCTCCTATTCTTGTTTCTATGCAATCCTTCTCTTTTAATATCTCTAGTAAACTGATGTCTCTGTGATCCTTCAATGTTTCTCTCATCTGTAATAATATATTCTCTGATTCTTTCTGATTCTCTAACATATCCTTAGTTTCTTCACCTTCCTCATGGTTTTCTTGTCTCCGTTTCATCTTTTCAACTTTAGCAATCATTCTAGGGCAATCCAAAACCTCATGATCAACGGATTTACAACAAAGACAAATAGGACCTATACCAGGGCATTTCTTAGCAAGATGTCTCGATCTTTTGCAGTTATAACACAATGTCAATCCTCTCTTTCTCTTAAATGATCTCCAACCTTTCCGGTACTGTGCACTGGGATCACAGTGATGGACTTACAATCTGCAAAAATTCTTTCTAGGGTCCTGCATCCACTTGTTAGTCCAAAAATTCTTTCTATGCATAGGAATAACATATCTTTCACTATTTCTATCAAATCTATTCATATCAAATCTTCCTTCTTCTACTTGTGCCCTAGTTTTCAGACTAGGAAAAAATCTATCAAACATACCTAGATTCATACTTTCAAAGAAAAAATTTCCACTTATCTTACCTTTACCAAAGCACAAAGCTTTAAGATCTTACCTCTTTCTTCAGATCAAGCTTCCTTCTCTTAGCATAGATATTTGTAAGTCAAGTAGAATACTACGCACTACAACAACCGATGTATGCACATAGCTTTTTCTTTTCTTCAGTTCCCAACAATCACAGTTTCAGGTCCTGACAATAGAACCATTTGTTGGCACAGGGGCAGACCCAGGGTTCAATGCTTCAACAATGCACCAACAAAACCCTAACTACCGACCCTTTCAGCAACACCTGTGAAGCAGATGAAGTCTCACCCGAGGTAGAGGCAGGGGGGGTTGCAGGACTCAAGTGTCTACAACCTAGCTGGGGCACAGATATGTGATTACACACTTCAACATAGCACTTAGCCAATAGTATGCATTCGGTTATGATTCTTATTCACATCGCCGATTAACCCTAATTGTAGATCAACACAATAGTAATCAATATTAAACACATCTAAGAATTCAACACATAACATCAGATAAGATCTAGCATTTATTCATATATAAAGCACTAAGCATCGATGAATCAATCTATCATGCATCAAGATTAAGCACATAAATACATAAACACCATGAATAACACTGCACAAAGCACAATAACACAGGATATACGTGGTTCACCCTAGTGTGGGGTTATGTCCACCAACTCTTCTCTTCTTTATTAGTCTCTTTAAATCTCCTTAAAGGCACCCAACTACAAATCCAACTCCACACAGGATAGGAGATCTACGCGCACCTCGCCAGATCCTCCTTCCCCAAGTTAGGTCAAAGAAAAAAGACTTACACAGTATGAGCACAAAGCACTTACAAAACAGTTGCACTTAGCTCTGCAAGTCTTAACTCATTCATTCACAAAGAACTTACAAAACACTTGCACTTAGCTCTGCAAGTCTTAACTCATTCGTGCACAAAGCCAACTAGCCAAGCACTAAGCCAATCAATGACTAGTAACCTACTAAAACTTTCAACTGACTTCGCTCTAAGTCCTATTAAAAATTTCAACTGACTTCGCTCTAAGTCCTATTTATACATTAAAAAAGGGGCCTAAACATGGGTAAACCCATGGGCCGACATCCCATACCTGTTACATAAACCCTAAAATCCCAAAAAAGATCGCAAAATGGGCGAGATCCCGCGATATTCACTTCACCTGGGTGCTTTGTCTTCGACTAACCTGTCGAAGTCCCAAAAATGGTCAAGCACGACCAAGGTTCTCTCAAAACTTGGTCGAGGGCCAACAATGGCATTCTTATAGGGAGGGAAATAGAAGTATAACATAACCAATAGAATTTACATATATATATGAAAGGTTAGTCCTATAAAACTGATATCCTTAGCTTATACTAATAGATGGTGTGATTTCCTAATCTATCTTATCCATATTGTCAAGATTACAACTTTCTTTCACCATGTACAAGCTTGTGAATACGAGTTGTGGGTTGTGAAGATCATTGATTATGAAAACTAGTGTAAATAATTTATCTGATAGTGGGAAAGAGATAGGGCATGATTGAACTAAGTGTATTGAGCTTGAACTATACTCTCATTCATATTCATAAGGGCACTAATCCATTTACTTGGTGGGATGAATTGGCTTTCCAGATAGATATGTCTATTTGGGTGGAGGCAGGCATTGCCCACTAGACAAAATAAGATTATAATTTTTGGGATTTGAAAAGGATTGAGAACTACATATGCTACTAGCCAAAAGGAGTGGCCAGGAGGGAGGTGAGTTGTAGTGCCCAACATGAAGTGTTAGCACCCATTCCACAAACTCCAACATTAGAGCTAGTCTTATATAGTCATTATAGAGAGAGAATCAATATTATATTGAAATGAAATCCTAGATATAACCTTCTATTTCTTATGCACTAATGTTAAGGAATAGTTTTTAGTTAGTTGCTGGAATTGCAACTATTGGGACTCAAGATTGAACTAACTACTAATTCGAAATATAATTTCTTCTCATTTCAAGGGACTCATGCACTACTAATAGCATATCTTCTATGTATTACATCTTTACGTTTAATTTTTCCATTGTAAGTGATCTAACTGAATACAAAATTATATAAACCAAGTCTTTGTTCTTGCGTTTCCATAATCGTCAAACTATGTTCTTAGGTTGTGCCCCAAGGTTGTATATTCACATATATAATGCAATCATGGCTTATGCAGTGAATTACACAAGAGGATATCTCTAGTAGGTGCATGCTTTGAATGAATGAGATAACTAAAGAGCTATTATTAATGAACTCTCTACAAAGTCCCTACACAGTGCATGTGGATTTAACTTTATGGATTAAGACTTCTCCAAGAAGTGACTAACGTGCATACTACTCTCAATACTTATTGTATAGTCGTTCTTTCTCTACAACTTAAGACTAAGGCAAGTAAGAAAGAAAGACCTTAAGGCAAGACCTTACTCCATGGAAGATATTAAACTACTAGAAACAACAACTACTGAACTTAGTTAGTTCTAATAGTTTGATTAGAGAGATTGAAAGAAGAGTTAGTTGTTATAGCACTACTACAAGTTCTTCACCAGTTTATGATATAGAGAGAGTCATTATAAGCACTACATACATATAGGAAACAATCGTTATATAGATTCAAGTGTAGTAGTCCAAGGCGAACTGCAAAATTTCTAAACCCAATACACTTTAAACCAATCAAAATTAATTTTCATTGATTATTCAAGGTTTTTCTTCACAATAAATTATATACACAACATAAATAAATTACCAGGAACTGAAAGTAAAGAAGAAAACAATCACATCAAAATGAACACACTTATTTTTGGACAATAGTCCCTAGAAAAATCCAAGATGGGAAAACTGATGCAGTAGATCTGAGGATTTATTATTTCTAAGCAGGAAAATATGGAAATTTCTTACAAAGTAAATTGACCTTTGTCAACATCTAAATAATATTAAGCAAAACCCTCTCCAACAAAATCGTACAATGTCTCTAGACCCTCCAAAACATAACCAGAACGAAACAAGAAGAAGAAGATGAGATTCTGCGTGATTGTATGACCCTCCTACATCACTCCTGCGTCACTCCGTACGACCTTGCCAGATCTGAAGCTTAGCCTCTACGATTCGGTGAAGAGACGAGTCGATCCACCTTTTGGACTCTCCTTTGTCCTTCTGCAAAACTCTCACCCTGCAAATCTGTAATCAATTTCTCTCACTAATCGATCTCTCTTCTGCTTTGCACCCTCATAACCCAACCAATCTCTTTATTCTTCATTGAGTAAGTGAAACCATAATCTCCAAAAGGATTGAGGGATGAGATCAACCCTCACTCTCATGATGAGATCAATGGTCAAGATTAAAAGACCACAACTTAAATTATTTTTCACTTTAACTTTAGAAAAGGTACTCAATAAAGTCAACTGAATATTATAACATATCAACAGTTCTTTTCCTAAGTTAGACTTAGGAAAATATTTAATTAATTGACTTAGCCTACGTTTCATTGTCCTCCATCATCCTCGGATGTTGTTATGATGATGGAAGACCTTCCTTTCTACAATATCAATACGAACATAGTCTTTATTATAGAGATAAAATACTTAGCTGTTATAAGCTAAACATTATATGGGTCATTATATATAGAACTTAGACCTAAGAGAAAAGATCAATAGTTGGATTCAAGAGAAAGGAAAATTTCACTACTGCTATAGTGCAAGGGTTTGACTCTATGGCTCTAACAGATAGACTCTACATACTACAACTTATAGTGATTAGAGATAATAGTACTTACTACTGGATAGACTCTTAAGGTAGTCTACAAGGCCTTACTATACAACTCTAGCTATGATAACCAAGATGAACTCTTTTTCTTTTTCATTGAGCTTATGATTACTATTGGTTGATACCCTTTACATGTAACCTTTTTGCCTCTCTTTAGCCAATTAGCCAGCCAACCAAGTCCCAAAGGAATAAAACATGCACCAGTTATCCCTTTAGCCTCACATTCAACCTCACCCCCCATATCACCCACCTCACCAAGCCAAGTCTCACAACCTAATAAGGTTCCAAAGATAATGCCTTTCAATGTTTGCCAAGAGCCTCTCAACTTTATAGTATGTAACCAAGGAACTTCACCTGTAATCTTCACCCTTTTTCCTTTCAACAGAAACAAGTCCAACAAACCCAAAAGAAGCCAGAAGCCAAGTACAAAGCCTTTAACCTATAGCAGCCCACCAGGTTCAACATAAGCCTTTAGATGTCGTAAACCAATCAATATAAAGAAAACATGATTTCATTACTTACATTGATTCATCATTTGGGGATCATAGGACAATCGATTAATTTTGAGGAGATGGATGCATGAGTCTTATGCCGAGAGATCAAGCTAAGTGCATAGACTAAAATAGTGTATCTATGGCTAACATACATATATATGGACTATGCAGAAAATGATAATAGTTGGATTTCACTACAACTTAGAGCACTTACACTATAGGACTAAGGCACATAGCCTAAACTATTCATTTTCTGACACTCACTACAGCTTAAGACAATATATTTGGGCTTTCGTTCTCTTTTTAAAAGAATGGAGACTGAAAGAAAGGTATTTTTTTCTAGGTACAACCATTTCTATTTATTCTTTTGAAAATAAACGACCAAACAACGACAACTGGCTAGTGATTTCCTTGGATGATTTTCGTTACTATGCTGATCTTGCGGCTGGTGGGGAGGAATGGGAATGGAGAAGCCAACCACAGTTACACAATAAAACAATTATTTTACTACAATAATAAGAGTTTAACTTAGGCATAATGCTTCTTTCAAAGGATACACCTTATAAGCTTATTCGCTTCCGCTCAGAAGTTACTCTCTCTTTCTTTCCAATAATGGCATAATCTCATATATAATAGAGATCTATTATTTATAAGAAGGGAACAACTTACACTCTCTAAAACTTCACTCTATGACTTGTCTCTAGAGCTTGTACTAGGGAGACCTTTCACAAGGATTTCCCTAGTGAAACATATTGAATAATTAGAAATATAATTATAGATCTCTCTAACAAAATCTATCTTGAGAAAAAAAGAACTCTCTACACAAACTACACAAACTCTTTATCTCTACTCGAAATTGATATAGAGATCTATAAATAGAAATGCTCTCTTCCGAGATACTTCTCTAACTCAATCTATCTCTATAACAAAGAAATATATCAAATATCTACTACTCTTATCTACTCTCTAGATCTATACGACCTATAAGAGACAAGATTTCTATAAGTTTCTTAGCTTTAAGTAGATTATGACACAATTCCAATTCTATCTAATTCCATTTTTTTATAATCACAAGGGAAATTCTATCTAGTTCCATTTTTGTATAATCACAAGGGAAGTCCATGCAACTAAGTCATAGACTTCAATAAATCAAGTGTCTAAATTCTAATTGACATGCAACTTACTAGTCTTGCCTCTAACCTTTTACCAGAAGCCAAGCCTAAAAGCCTTTCTTCCTTTTTCCAGATGCCAGAACCTTATTAGTG
>JASDQU010307418.1:59103-72316 GCA_032191745.1 Picea mariana | reverse complement strand
ATTTAAACTTTAGCCTTAATCAACAAAATCAACAAGTACCACATATGCCAGTCCAAAGTGAAATTTTCTTTTTAATCACGTTTCTCTCTATGTTAGCAAGGATGGATTCTTTGAGCATATCAATACCATGTGTTGCTTGCCGAAGGGAGGTCTAGGTCTCTTTCTTACTTACAATACAGACACTGGGATCCCACCCACACCTATAATACCCTATCAAGGATCTATATGTTTTAGAGGAGGGCCTCCTGGATTGAAATTTGGGCTAGGCTAATAATCGGCTTGGATACCAGGATGAATGATCCAATTGGTTGGTATACTCTAATAAAATGGGATGGTGTGCTACTCGACAAAGATAAAGACAAGTTGAAAGAAATCTATTATTGTAAGAATAAAGGTTAAGAACTAAAGCTATTACCTTAGGGATAAGACCGAAGACTGAAGCTAGTCCATATCGTAGGCAAGTTACCTTGAAATTACACTAAACAGGTGAACACAATAGTTTGCTACATAAAAAAATTATCCATGCATTATTACAAGGTGCCAACTGACAAGAAAGACATTTATCCATGTGTTTTGTTTACTTACGAGCATATCGATTGAGCTGTGGTTTCGACAGACAATCATGACGTTTCTATATGATTGGTTGCTTGTAATCATTTTCTTTATATGACCTATAGCCCATCATAGCCAACAATTTGAGCTCCCCATGTTTGCTTTGGGTGGATATGGAGAGATAGAGTTGGTGCGGAAGTGAAAGTGAATGAATTGAAGTGAATTCCTGAACTAAGGCTAAGAGACTAGGGACTAAATCTAAAGAAACAAACCATAGGGCAAGAGGCAATCCATGCATTGGAAGTGCACCTAGAGACGAAAGAAGGGATTAGACTATGCATATGGGTATCGATAATAAGGATTTGGATCTTAATATCTATATTTTCAGAGAAGAAGGAAGGGCATTTTCAGAGTTGCATAATTAGGGGAGCTTTTTTATACCTCAAGACCAACCAGATTATCTTTCGAACAGACAGATAAAAAACATTTGATTGAGTGAGCCATTGAGGGAATAAAAAAAAGATAACGTAGATGGGTCCAGGGCGAGTATCGAGAGAAAGAGATTCTATTCCCATTTAAACACACTCTATGGCCACTTTGTTACCTTAGATGGTGTGTTACTCATTTGAAGGGAAGAAGTACGCTTAGAATGCATTTGATTTGAATAAAATGGAAATAATGGAGGGATGTATGGCTTGTATTGATAGCCGCTTGGTTGGGATGGAAAGGATTCACACTGGTTGGGTGGGTTTTATAGGCTGCTCTTATTCGATGGCTCATGCGGTTTCATTCAACAACTTTGTTCTTAGAATTTCCCATAATGAACATGGAAGGGCTTCTTTCCCCTCTAGTGCAGGCTTACCTCCATTCGGGAAGCCTTGTAGAAATTTAAATGATAAAATCAACAAGTGATAAGTTATTTCATACACTTAGAAACCTAGAGATAACTGTCTTAAATGAACTTTGATATGTATAAACTCAAATTCGGAAAATACCATAAGCAAAAATACACATTTCCAAGTATTTTAGCAATGGAATAAACACAATGAACAACAATCATTCAACTCAGAAATACTCAGAAATTTAGGCAATGCCAGGGAAAACCCCAATGTGGGGATACCTAATGAGAGAGAGATTTTATTAGCTTCATGAAATATATATCAACAACAACAATACAATTTCCAGACAGAGAAATCCATTTACAACACACTAAAATTGCCCCGAAAAATTCTGCTTTGGAAAACATGCCAAATCCGTATTGTTGTACGCCCTTCCCAGAAAACAACACCTTGGAAAATGTTCCCATAGTCTGTTGTATGACCTGATATGTACGACCTTGCTGCAGAAATAAAAACCCTCTAATAGCCTTGAAATTCGTGCCACACTTTGCCTCAATTTTCGTGCCCTCTTTCCCTTGTTGTACGAACTGTACAGATCTATGTAGTATGACCTCCAACAACAATAATAAATATTATCACTCACACATAAATATTCTCTTAGGATTTGTGCCCAATCTCTCTTGGGAAATACACCGTCCTTGCTGCCCTAACTTTCCTCTCTCAAGATATCTTAGAAATCTCTCTTAATCTCCTTCTCATTGTCTTGCACACTACCATATGCATTCTCTTATAATTTGAAAGTGACCCTTTACCTTCTCCAACCCTAGATCTAATGGCCAAGATCTAATCTTGCCTTTACAAGATCAAGGGACATGATTCATTCCCTCCAAAATAAATCAATTTAAAATATTAAAGTACATTATCACTTTATAACATAAGCGCACTTTATGAGATAAAGTCACTTTAAAATTAGAAGGCACACTTCATTAAAAAGTCACTTTAATAAAAGAACCACTTTATCACAACTTTATAAAAACCCATTACACAGTCAAGTGTCTAGTAGTGTAGGCACAAGGTAACTTCTGCATACAAGATAAGCATGCGGAGTACCTCCTGAGATACAAAAGCTAACAATCCCTCTTAGCGAGGGATGTAATCACTACCATCACCACCATCTGGTCCCATCACATTGTTCTCAGTAGGAGCTCCCTATGAACCTAGAGCCATCCTCAAAACCTGCACAAAACTTGAACCATAAGACATCCTCCTGACAACTACTATGAACCGTGAGCTGCTAGGAGAATCCACTCCACCTTGAGCATCAGTTCGATCACACCAATTGAGCCTCCTGTAAGTGCTCATAAGAGATTCCCTATATTCTCTCGGAATGCAAGACTGAATCCTTGGGCCCACCGCAGTCTCAAGATCCTCTTGCTCCTCATCTGATGCTGAATCATATCCTAAAGGTTGTCCTCACAACATGTACAACCTGTCCACCCGATCACCAATCAGTTGTGGTTCAACCGAGTCCGCTCCCTCCCTATAGATAAATACATGTCCCCTCTTGAAAAATGTACAATATCCATCATTCTCCAAGGTTGAGATTGAGAGAAAGTTAACCCTCAACCCTGGAACAAAGAGAACTCCATTAAGCTCCAGGAATCCTCCATACTCGATTCATAATCTAACCATTCCAACTCCACTTACAGCTCACGCCATACCACCTTCACTCTCTAATAGACGATCATGACCTATCTTTGTGATAATAAGGAATGCTCTTCATATTCTCGTCGTGTGACAAGTGGCTCCACTTTCAAAAATCCTTCTGATATCACCCCCAAATCCTCCACCACTGACACCGGATACTAGAGTAACAAAGAAAATTCATTATCAAACTTGGAAGAAAATTCCTCCATGGATATTGTAGCATATGTCTCATGCCCCTCATGCTCCTTCCTCTTCTTCTTCTTCTTAGGAAACTGAGAAGCAAGGTGCTCCAACTGGTTACAATAGTAACATCTGACTTTATTCAAGTCCCTCCCGAAATTTCCTTTCTTCTTTCCCTTTGCAACAAGAGCAACATTCTCCGCAGCTCTGTATTCCTTTTGACCATTGCTATGAGACCCCATATAGATATCATCCTGAGTGAAGTCATCCCACAACCTGCTCCAACCTAGAAAATTTTCTCGACCCACCACACACTTCACAAAGACATCACATTTTTTTGTGAAGCCTTTCAAGGCTATCCTCCCCAACTTGGCTTCTGAGATGATCTCTCCCATTGTATATAACTCGTCTTTAACTTGGGCTAGCCGGGTAAGATAGGATGCAACATACTCATCCTTAGCAATATTCGAGTCATGCAACTTATCTTTCAAGGCCATATTCTGATTGGCATTCTTAGCCTCAAATAAATTCTTCAAAGTTTCCCACATCTCATAAGTTGTCTTCTTCTCAGATAGATGTGGAATGAGAGGGTCCTTCACACCATCCAAAATGATCCTCTGAGCTTTGGTCTCCTTTACTTCATGCAAATACAAAGCAACAGGATCTATTGTGGGAGCCACAACAACAAAACTTACATAGTTCCTGTTATGGCACAAGTTTTAGGTTTGGAAAATCCCAACCCAACCAAGGAACAAGTGCTACAACTTTGGGAATCCTACACCCAATTTCACCTCGATGCAGGTCCCTCACTTCAAGGGTGACTAGGTCACTCTAGGGAGGCGATCCTGGTGACCCTAGGGGGATTGAGATGGAGATGTAGATAGATAGAATTTAATCCCCTATAGGTCAAGTCTAAATGGAATGAAGGGTAGGGAGAGATTCCTTGTAAGTTAAGTAAAGGCTTCCCCACAAATATAGTGTTTTTTCGGATGATTGTACCTGCCTGAGACACTAGAAAACACACCTTGCAACAATGTATGTTAGTTGGATCAGCAATTTAAGCTTGATGTCCCTAATTTTCAGCAATAGATGACTGTATATATCAGCAAGAAAAAGATACTATAATCTGCTCAATATGTGCTCAAGATCAAGTAGAAAATGCAAGAGAAAGACTAGAAATTGATTAGCTAAACTCAAGATGAAAAACCAATACTCTTAGCACAAAAGATAAATATGTTGTAAACACTTGTCTGCAGAAAATTATATCAGCCTTATGGATGTAACATTCAATGTATTACAACAAGAAAATCAGCCACTAGAATCCTCTCAAAATTTGCCAAAAAGTGCACTAGGACAAGTAGATTAAGTGTGCAAACTTTGGGCAAAAACCAATGGTTGAATAGAGAGTTATTTAAGCAAGTAAGTTAGGGTTTCTGTAGCCCTAATGGATGAAGATGAAATTTTTAAAAAGAATCAATAAGTGGCCCCTTGATGGGGATGTCCTAGTGGCTGTGAGGTGACCAAGGCACAAGGAAAATAATCCACTTAGCAAGAAGCAAAAATGATCGAAATTCACGTTTCCCAATGCAATAATTTTATATCTCCAATGCAACAAATCAATGACTAGTGCCTTTACTATTGGGTTAATGGAGTCACAAGGAGCTTAGAGAAGCTACCTCCTTGGGGATGTAATCCCTTTTAATTCCCAAGGCAACTTTCTCTAAGCTAGGGTTTAAACTAAGAGGGTGTATTCCCTTATACTTCTCTTAGCAATCCCTTGTAAATAAATGAGATGAAGCAAAAATGGTGAAGACTATGGTGGGGGTGTATTCCCTTATACTTCCCACCTAGCTCCTAGCACAAACAATACTTGACTTGAATAAAATGATAGCAAGATAGTAAAAACCATACCAAGATCAAGAGAGATGCTAAGAAAATCCACCACAAGAGCTAGAAAACAACCTTCCAAGGCTAGCACATCACTTCTTCCATTAACCATTCATAAAATCATCCATACACAAGTGCAAAAGAGCTAAAATAGATAAGGAGGCTGAAAAATTCAGACCAAAACCTCTTGTGAGAGGAAAGTTATGATTTAAAATGAGATCTTATGATCTCTATTTATACAAAAATTAGCCAACATGGCTTGTCCACAAAATAAGGAGTAAAACACAGTATTAGGGGTCAATAACCCTATTCTTTCCCCCTTAACAAAACAATATTAAACAATTCACTTAAAATTTCATCTTTTGCACAAATTAAACCCTAATCTAGGATGATGTCACCCCTTTAGGGGACGTTTTTCCACTTTGAGGAGGTCGTTGGTGTTGGATAAGTATGGAAGGGCCTCCCAAGGCCAAGTGTCAAGCATATAAGTGATCTCATCATGGTGAAAACCATCTTCTCCTCAAAATTTCCAAGTGCAAATGAGTGGCACCTCACCACCAAGCCCAAGCCCCCAATATCATGGCATCATGCTAAAAAATGGGACGTTTTTCCCCTCCTGGGAAAATCGTTTGGCAAGAAATTGGTGGGATAGTTCTTCCAAGTCACAATCAAGGCCATCCAAGTCATCTCTCTTTCATTTGGCATGCAGGCCCCTGACATCTAACTTATGGGCTTGTATCCCCATGGAAGCCCAAGCTAGGTTTGTTCGCCCAAAAATGTCCACCATCTAGGTCTTGCAAATACAAATGAACATGCCCTCCAAGGATCTCAAGTCATAACATCATGATAAGTGGATCCAATCAATAAATAATCCATCTCAACATGTGCATCAAATATTACTATATCAAACAATTAACAACTCAAATACACTATGCGACTTGTCAAGATTAAGTATGGGAGGGTTGGTGAGGTGTCTTATTGGGTAGATCTTTCCCTAGGTCAAGGAGAGCCTCCAAGAGGTCCCTCTCTAAGCCATGTAAAGTGTATGAGGTGGATGGGGTCAAGACTCAATGTGGATAGGGATTATGACATACTAGGGGTCATAGTGTCTCATTCATGGGTGCCTTTGCAGGGTGGGTGGTACCTTCATCCGCAATGCACTTTTTCCAAGCCCATCATTTTCATTTTATCTTTCTTTCTTTATATTTTATTTAGCACAAGGAGAGGTTGAAGGTCATTTCCCTAGCGTGGTGAACAGATGGTGGCAATGTCACCCACAAATGCCAAATGGAAATGAGAAAGATGGCTCGTGATGAGACCCCCTTTCTCTTAACCATGCAACTGAGAGTCACTGCCCTTGTTTGGTGACCAAATAATGACAATGCCATACCACTAGATATCCATGGATGTGATAGGTCGGCTCGTGATGAGACCTCCTATCATTCAATCCACCTTTCACACATTTCTTATATTATGGGTCCCCTTTTATTCAAAGATAAGTGTTTTATTACTTTCTTGGGTGATCCCTAGGTGAAGCATATGGAAGTTTCATATATGGATTTTATCTTTTAACCAACACCAACCCCTCTGGGCCTTTATCCCCTTCTTCCCATAGAATGAGGGACAACCCCTTCTTGGGTCAATACACCCTAAAATCCCAAGAGATAAGGAAACATAGGGGAATAATGATGAAAAATGGTTGGGAATGGTACAATGGCTTATTAATGGATTTCCCAGTAGAAAACCCATTCCCAAAGAAGATCACTTACTAGGGCACAATGTCAACCACCAAGGTGAAGCATGGAAAAAGGCATAATGTCCAAGCACATATCATGAAATCTAGAGCAATCTAAGATACAACATAATCAAATGGCCTAGGTATTGAAATGATTCTCACCATAATACTGACTTGTACCTCATGGAGCAAGGCCCACTACCTTCTGGAAGCCAACTGGAGTGGTGGATGCCATATGTAAACCCATGACCATATTTGGTGGTGAGTGGGTTTTCCATCTGTGCGAAGGGTACTGCAGGTCATGTAGTCTCTCGGCACTCCATATCTGTAACCTGAGGGCCTTGATACATCATCTCATTAGTTATCCAAAAAATGGGGATAACATATGGATCCTACTAGGGGACATGTGCTCATTGTAGAGTGCATGAGAAATGCAGTATCTCCTGGTAGACCCGTTCCTGTAGTTAAACATCAATCTTTCAAGTGCAGGATGGCCTACTCATCCTTGTTCTCATATGATCATATCCAAACTCACTAAGCTAGAAAATAAAATTTTGACATTTTTTGAATAAAATTTCTAAACTAAGCATGAAATCAATATGTAGTAGAGTAGAATGGAAATGAAATGCATCTAAACTAGTATGAGCAATCAAGATGCAAATACAAGGAATCAAAATGACTTACCTACTTACCTAGGGGACGGGCCCTGAAGAATTCATGTGACATGGATGTGAGGTTGGAGAAGAGACCCATCTATTGGCAATGACATATTTCTCCCATCTAATGTTGTCAGATAATACTTTTCTTTGTCAGAATTCTTTCTAATGATGTAAGGTCCAAGCCATGATTTATTTTCCTGCTTTTCATATCTGGGCTTTCCCTTTCTTTTGTCCCACATGAGCACAATATTTCCTTCATCGAAATCAATGCTAGGTGTATTCTCATCGTATGGAGGCTCTGTGTGGATGGTATCTTTGACAATTTATTTAATTTTCTCATCTTCCCTTTGTATAATATGAATAGATTCTGGCTCCTTATTATGGTACCGTGAAACCTTCTTTTTATTTGTCCATGGGAGAAACATCTCTACTGCATCTTCCTGCATGAAGGGTAACTCAGATGGATCATACTAAAAAATATGAGGAGGTATATCATGGTAGTGTTCATTGACATAGTTGCCCCCCCTGAGATTCATCACATGCATACCTTTCTTCTCCCTATTATGCAAGATCTCATATGTGCCATCTCCCATGGGAATATATTCATGTGTAAGGTCCATGCTAAGGAAACCTCCAAGGGTCGAGGACCAGGTCCTTGACAAGAGCATCCCCCATGAATCAAGGACATCGATCACCAATATATCCACGAGGACACTGATATGTGGAAAATCTATCAAAAATACCTCAATGTCTTCACATACTCCCAAGATATTATCTCTTCTGGAATCAATACCACAAATATTTCCATAAGGTCGGGTTGTTTTCAAACCAAGTTGTTTCATTACCTTCAAAGATATGACATTTGTTGAGGCCCCTAAATCAAGCATGCAATTTTTCAAGTGGAGGCCATTAATGCCTAATGAGATATATAAATGAGAGTTACTGTCTTTTGGCCGATCGAGATACATAATGTTTAACATGATGGGAGGATCCTCCTTCTTGAATGTCACCTGTAATATTTTCAAAACTTCCCTTCTCACATAAGGAATCTTACACATCTCTGTTACTAGGACCGTCATATTCAGTTTTCCAAACATATTTGCAACATCCATATTCAACTGAATGTCATCTGCAAGAGTTGGCTTAGGAAGCAACTCACATACCAACTGATGTGTGTTCTATATGCACTAAATCCCTCAATTAAATTGTCAACCCGAGGTAAGTAAACTTAGAGTTGTAGCACTATCTATGCCAAGGCAGAAAATCTAGAAGAAGTATGATCTAACTAAGGAGATGGTATATCTAAGGGTTAATCTACTTAAGGAAAGACTATCAATGAGAAAACCCTATTAATAACTTTGAACTATTTACCCTAAGCAACTTTTAAACAATGGATCGATGGATTGTTCCTAAAGAAGCAAATGAAAACCCTACTTTGGACAAGTTAACCTATTTAATCTAATGCGCAACAACAAGTAATCTATTCAATCTATTCAACTTAATAAGCAACAACAACAAATTAATCTAATCAATTTATTCAAATCAATGAGAATCAACAAGTAAGCAAATAGACAATCAAACAACTAATTTAGTAAAACTCATTCAACAAGTAAACCTATCAAAACCATTCAGCAAGTAAACTAATCAAAATTACTCAACAAGCAAACTCTATTCTTAATACAAAACTCATAATCATTTCTACTCTACAAAGGGAAATCTTATCCTACTTAATCAAAAGCATCATGACAATAGTCAAAGATTAATCAACAACTATTCTTAATCTACAATAACAAGAAACTTCAAATATGATGATTATGTCTTCCGTGCCTTATGACATCATGATGGCATCTAACGATTAGTGATAGATCAAGAGGAATAAATTCAATATTAACTTCTATGGATAAATGAAAAGTATGAATCAAGCAATCTAATGAGAGCTTAGCCATCCTAGAGGAAATATCAACTATCCTGAAAATCCACGTGATCTCTCAATTTATGCATTAATCATCAATAATAAGAAAACACTATTCTACTTAATTCAAATGCACTCTTATGCTAACTTAAGTAAATTCACAAGATTATAAAATCATAATTAAAATCTTAATTCAAACTCAAACTTCTAATTTTAAAATTGCAATTCAAATCTAGAGCTGAGATCTCATAAATTAAACCAAGCTAAATCCATTATTAAAAACTCACATTGCAAATTGAAATGCTTGTAAAAATATAATAAAAAACCTACTTCTATCTTAGCATACTACAATAAGATTGATAAGAAAAATAGATTCAGGAAAGCATGACTAAAAATGAGAATTAAATTAACAAAACTCGCAACTATTAATCCATCGAAACTTGTAAAAGAAACTCTATATTCTGTGTTGATTAATACTCTGTTCTAACTATTCTGTTTTAACCTGCAGAAATTCAATTTGACATTTTAACACACAATCTATGTTAGTAGCTTGCAAGCCATTCACTAACAAATAAAATACACAACATAATAGAAATTATCTCCTACAAACAACCTGCAAAAAGGGAAATAAACGATTAAATGGTGAACAACAAACATACAATATTTAGAATGTTAAAACACATATAACAGGAAATTAAATAAATGATAACTACACAATTGCAAGATGCAATCTATATATCTAAGTATTCACCCAGAGCACTAGTGGCCCCCCCAATAGGTCGTGGCTACAACAAATCGCGAGCTAAATCAACACGGTTCTGGCATTAAATTAAAAAAACACAATCTAGCACAAGTTTGCATAAATGGTTGAGTTATACAACGAAAATGGATTCTAACAATTCTTAACACTTTGTCTGACCACTACTGTGGTATTTATAATGATTACAATTTGAGAGGTCGACCACTGGAAGGGTCGACCTCCTCTAAAAATTGTAAATTCCATTAAATGCGTGCTAACAATCTTTAGCTTCTAGAAACTGAATGATCCACTCAACGATTACCACAACTTCTTAATCCGATATGTCAAGAGCTCAATAGATGGAGGCCATGAGGGTGAACATAACCCATGTCGTCTATTCGCCCAACACAGGCTGCCACTATAACAACCACCAACTCACCTACGCTCCAAGTACTGGATGCAGTGCCGGATGAAGTACCAGATCAGGTATTGGATGAAGTGTCGAATGAGCTACTGGATGGAAATTTGCATTGTGAATTTGTCCTGTGACACATAGATCACACATTAGATTCTTTTAGACATTAAATCAAATCGAATTTAACTCAAAACCATCGCAAAGCATCAATTGCACATACCTGGTGTAAATCTATGACGAATTGATATAAAATCCTTCAAAACTTCTTCAAAATGGTTAAATCCACATATAATACTGGTACAAAAAGGATTCAATCATCATCATAAAACAACCAAGTCACGAGCCCAACACCAGTGGTGGCGGTGGTGGTGGCACCTTTTCTGCTGGTGGAATGGGAGCATCAGGATGTGATGGAGGGGTTGAAACATTTTTCCTTCTGTAGACTAGAATTTCCCTCCTCTTTAGTTCCTTCTTCTGATCATCAGTCAACTTACTTAAGGCCCAGAGTCTCCCCTCTCTTTCTCCTATTCTTCTGGATTCATTGACCAGTTCTTGAGCAACCCGTTCATCGTTCAGATTGCAAATCATGAAGTTTATATCGTCAGGGTAATCTTCATTTTGTCGGGGGAACTCATCTTCCCTGTGGGGTTGTTGGCATGGGAGACACCAATATTCCACAACAACTGTCCCAACAAGTTTCAAAGTATCTGGGGCCTTTGCCTCTTGTTGAGGCCTTGGTTTCCAACCAATGGCATCTCTCCGCTGTCTATTAAACTAAGGTCTGGGAGAAGATTGACTTCTTTCCACTGTAGTCATATGGTTCATAAGATGATTTCTCACATGATCAAACTGAGTATTCATCCGGTCTATCTTCTGAGTTAGGAGAGAAATTGGATCAAGAGCATTGTTGTTGGAAACTTTACTCCTTGATTCTGTCTTGTTGCGGGGATACTGAAAAGGTTCTATTTTTTAATCAAGGAGATTCTATTCAATGTCAATACTGAACTCTTTAGCTTTTGCAAATGATGTGGGATTTTTATAATTAAGAATGTATCAGAACTGTCCTTCAAAGGAATTCATGTAAATGAGACAAACTGATGATGTTGTAGGATGGTAGTCTGTTGGAATTTGATTGTACAGCCTGTCAAATCCTGAAATGAATTCCCTTACCATTTCATTCTCCTTTTTCTTTATTTGATTAAACTGAGTTGAAAGTGTCCCACCATCTGCTTTTCTTGACCACATGCTTTTAAATAAGGAAAAAAATTCATCATAGGTCGCGATCTGATTATCGGGGAGTCCCTTGAACCAATCAAGAACCTCCTCAGTCAAATGAGGCAAAGAGTCTCCTGGCCACATCTTCATGATCAATACCTGCATTGTGCATGTCTCGACCCATGACATAAATGTGATTTTCGACAATTATCACATTGTTTCTTGGGAACTTTGGAAACTACTTGTTGACATATGTAAACATCTCTTTAGGGTAACCTTGTATGTTGTCCATATTGAGGGGTTTGTAGAGGTCTCTTTCCCAAGGGTGAGCCATTGGAGCAAGGGGAGGGGATTTATGGAAAAGGTTTTTAGCAATGGGAGACTTGAGAGGAGGCCTTCTTTGGTAAACCTTAGAAGGATTGAATCTCCTAGGGGGAAAAGGATTGGGGAAAGAAGGATTATGGGAAGGTGGAGTCGCCAGATGAGCTTCAAGATGAGATCATCAAGGAGGGTGGAAAGGGAACATCCTTTTTGTGGAGTCACCGGGAAAGCTAAGGGAAGGGATTTGGGATAGCTTACCAACGTGTCAATAGGGTACGAAGAGGATTCAAAATCCTCCAAGGAAACAATGCCAAAATGTTATGGCACAAGTTGTAGGTTGAGAAAATCCCTACCCAACCAAGGAAAAAGTGCTACAACTTTGGGAATCCTACACCCAATGTCACCTCGATGTAGGTCTTGGACTTCAAGGGTGACTAGGTCATTCTAGGGAGGCGACCACGGTGACCCTAGGGCGATTGAGATGGAGATGGAGATATATGGAATTGAAGCCCCTATAGGTCTGAAGGGTAGGGAGATATGCCTTGTAAGTCAAGTAAAGGCTGCCCCACAAGTACAGTTCTTTTTCAGATGAGTGTACCTGCCCACGACACAAGAAAACACACCTTGCAACAATGTATGTTAGTTGAATCAACAAGTTAATCTTGCTGTCCCTAATTTGTAGAAATATACGACAGTATATATCAGCAAGAAAAACACACTATAAGTTTCTCAATATGTGCTCAAGATGAAGTAGAAAATACAAGAGAAAGACTAGCAATTGACTAGCTAAACTCAAGATGAAAAACCAATACTCTTAGCACAAAAAATAAGGATATTGTAAACACTTTTCTGCAGCAAATTATATCAGCCTTATGGCTGTAACATTCAATGTATTACATAAATAAAATCATCCACTGGAATCCTCTCAAAATTTTCCAAAAAGTGCACTAGGACAAGTAGAGTAAGTGTGCAAACTTTGGGCAAAAACCAATGGTTGAATAAAGAGTTATTTAAGCAAGTAAGTTAGGGTTTCTGCAGCCCTAATGGCTGAA
>JASDQU010307418.1:24507-38172 GCA_032191745.1 Picea mariana | reverse complement strand
ACCAGCAACCAAGGAGCCTGTCACTGAGGTAAGGGAAGCTCCTAGGCCTATTCCCTCCTTCAATTTTGAGCATGAGATTCAGAAGATTAGAATTCATGTACCCTTATCTGAAGTAGTTAAAAACGAAGATTTCAAAAGGTCCCTCTCCAAGCTGCTACAATCTGAACCCCCCCAGCCTTCCACTGACTCAATAAATCTCCAAGATGAAAAGCCAACAGTTGTCCTAGGGCCCATGGTAGAAGATATAGATGATTCATCCCCTCCCTTCTACACATCCCTGAACATACATGATAAAGTGCTGCATAAATGCCTCATGGATTCAGGGGCTTCCCATAACCTTATGCCCAAAATAGTAATGGAAGAATTGGGACTGGAGGTGACAAAAACTTACCATGATTTGTACTCTTTCGATTCAAGGAGAGTGTAGTGTCTAGGAGTCATCAAAGACCTGGTGGTTTCTTTGTTTCAGCTGCCCATGAAGAGTGTGGTCATGGATATTGTGGTAGCTGAAGCCCCCCCCAAATTTGGCATGCTGTTGTCTAGATCTTGGATTAAAAAGCTCAGAGGAACATTACAGATGGACCTCACGTATGCCACCATTCCAGTCTTCGGAGGGGAACAAAGGAGGTTATATAGAGAATCTCAGTTGGCCTACATTGTTAGTGACGAATCAAACCCCACCAATCACCCCATCTTTGCACTTGACATCGATTTGGGGTCTAGTTTATTGCAGCTCACTAATGCTCCTGAAGACCCTTTCCAAGTCAGAAAGCAGCCCAGTCTTGATTATCCAATTTCCCCTCCAACCCCCTCTATTTGGAATATGTTTTTCGATGGAGCTTCTTCTAGCGAAGGCGTTGGTGCTGGAGTGGTCTTCATATCACCTTGTCAAGAGGCCATATCCCTGTCATACAAGCTGGAATTCGAAACCACCAACAATGTGGCAGAGTATGAAGCTCTTGTTCTTGGTATGAGGGCTGCAAAGGAAATGGGAATTAAGGAGATAACAATATTTGGAGATGCTGAGTTGATTATCCAGCAAGTCAGAAATGCTTATCGTGCTAATAATCCCTTGCTCAGAAATTACAGAAATGAAGTCTGGGACCTGATTGATAATTTCTTCTTGGCTTTTAACATTTCTTTCATTCCGAGGGGGGAAAATACTTTAGCTGATTCTTTAGCTGTCTCAGCTAGTTTTCTCAAAGTTCCTCTGTTGCCTATGGTCAAAAGCGATGTTGAAATAAAATATAGGCTCTCTGTACCGGACAATGTAAAGCATTGGAAGGTATTCAAAGATGATCTGGAAATCGAAAAATTTCTTCAATCAGTTGATGAATTTTCTATGTTTCACATTGATCAGGATCCTGACCCAGAAGGTGACCCTCACCCTGAGGTGTTTTTAAATGAAATCGCTAATCACCAGATTATTCAGTTGCCTAGCAATCACATTCCAAGGGGACTAGTCCCTTTTGAAAGACTGTTCGATGGGAACGATGTGGCAGTAAAGGGTAAGGTTTCAAATGAAGATGCTGATACAACTGAATGCAACATTGGCACACAGGAGGAGCCTAGGTTTGTCAAATTATCAAGAAGCCTGACCAATGAACAGAGGATGGAATATACTGAATTATTAAAGGAATTCGCTGATGTGTTTGCATGGACCTACGAAGACCTCAAGACTTATGACATATCTATCATTGAGCACAAGATCTCACTGAAGGAAGAGGCTAGGCCATTTAGGCAGAAGCTAAGACAGATAAATCCCATGTTGTCGCCTGTCATGGAGAAAGAAGTGAAGAAGTTTTTAGAGGCCCATATCATCATCCCCTTGAGATATTCCGAATGGGTGGCCAATTTGGTCCCGGTGAGGAAGAAAAGTGGAGAAATCAGGGTCTGTGTCGATTTTAGGAACCTGAAAAGGAGCTCAAAGAAAGACAATTACCCCCTACCTAAGATGGAACACATACTGCAGAGGGTAACTGGTGAATCCAGGATATCCATGATCGATGGGTTTTCTGGCTATAATCAGATATCGGTCATGCCTGAGGACAAGGAAAAGACAACCTTCACCACTCCTTGGGGCAAATTCATGTATGCCAAAATTCCATTTGGACTAATGAATGCAGGAGAAACATTTCAGCGAGCCATGGATATAGCCTTCATCGGGGAGAAAGACCAGTTTGTAGTGATCTAACTAGATGACATCATAGTCTTCTTCGGGTCTGATAAAGAACACTGCTATCACTTAAGGAAAGTTTTCTCGAAGTGCCGGAGGTTTGGTCTTTCCCTAAATCCCAAGAAAACCTTGTTTTCTATGATGGAGGGAAAGCTATTAGGCCATATAGTATCAGCGGAAGGAGTGAGAATTGATCCCAGTAGAGTGGAGGCAATTCAAACCCTATCACTTCCCAGGTCTAAAAAAGAAGTCCAGGCCTTTTTAGGAAAGATCAACTTTCTGAGGAGATTCGTCTCAAATTTTGCTGAACTGGTGAAACACATCACAACCATGCTCAGAAAAGGAAACAAAGTGAAATGGACCGCTGAACCCAGGAAATATTTTGTCCAAATAA
Organism: Picea mariana; assembly: GCA_032191745.1. Lineage (NCBI taxonomy): Eukaryota > Viridiplantae > Streptophyta > Pinopsida > Pinales > Pinaceae > Picea > Picea mariana. The sequence goes on along the minus strand of JASDQU010307418.1, from coordinate 35,602 downwards.
AAAGGGCACTAACTGAAGCACCTATGCTGATTAGTCTTGATTATTCCAATCCCTTCCTAGTTTTTTCTTTTGATTCTTTCGATACGGTAGCCGTGGTGTTATTGCAGAAAAATGAGGAAGGGCGAGAGAAACCCATTGCCTTCTTCAGAAAGGCCTTAAGAGATGTAGAGATTAGGTATGAAATCATGGAGAAACATGCCTATGCCTTAGTGAAGGCTCTCAAAGCTTTCAGAGTCTATGTCTTGCACTCAAAGGTAACCACATACGTTCCTTTGGCTTCTGTGAAGGACATCCTTGTACAACCCGATATAGATGGGAGAAGAGGCAGATGGATCGCTAGAATCCTGGAATTTGACTTGGAGATAAAGCCCACCAAGTTGGTTAAGGGGCAAGGTTTAGCCAAGCTACTGGTTGAATCCAATTGCGAAGCCTTGGGGGTTAGTTTCATCAATAATTTCTCAGGAACTCAGCAAGCTAAGTTGCCCAGCCAACGCTCTCAGGACGGCTTATCATTGGCAGAATGTGCCTGGTATCGTGACATTTTGTACTTTCTGCAGGAGTTGAAGTCCTCAGATGGAATGGGTAAAAGTAAGGCGAGAGATTTAAAGCTCAAGGCGGTTAGATATTGCCTCATTGGGCAAGTCTTGTACTGGAGAGACCCTCTGGGGATGCTGCTGAGATGTTTGAACCCACCAGAAGCCCAGAAAGTTATGCTTAATTTCCATAGGGGACTTTGCGGGGGGCATCATTTCTGGAAGACCACAGCTCACAAAATCCTCAGGGCTGGGTATTACTGGCCCACTTTATTCGTTGATGTCAGCAGAGAAATCAGGGCTTGCATCAAATGCCAAAAGTTTTCAGGAAAGCAACAGCTTAGACCACTACCACTGAAGCCTATAGTGGCTTCAACACCTTTTCAACAGTGGGGGCTAGAATTCATCGGGGAAATAAATCCTCCCTCAAGTGGCCAACACAGATGGATCCTGACCGCAACAGATTATTTCACCAAGTGGATAGAAGATGCCCCCACCAGAAGTACATCACACAAAGTAATTATCAACTTCCTGGAGGATATCATAGCCAGATTTGGCTGTCCCAGCAGGATCGTCACTGATAATGTTGATTCTGTCAAGTCTGATCCTATAATTAAGTTCTGTGAGCAGTTCTAGATCTCGCTAATTCACTCCACCCCCTACTATCCCCAGGGAAATGCTTTAGCAAAGTCCTCCAACAAAATCCTGATAAGGATCATCAAAAGACTATTGGAGGACAACAAAAGGGCCTGGGATTCAAAGTTGAAATTTTCTCTGTGGGCTGATCGAGTGACAACAAAGAAATCCCTGGGCACCTCACCTTTTCAGCTGGTCTACGGAGTAGAGGCGGTTTTTCCCACTCAACTCGCCTTACCTGTGGTGAAGTTATTTCAAGATTATGAAGGAGATCCAGATCATATGATCAGAAGGATTCATCAGATAATGGAAGTAAAACAGATCAGGGAACAGGTGAGGGATGCATCTCATAGTCATCAACAAAGGGTCAAGCAGGATTTTGACAGGAAGGTCAGGAAGAAAGAGTTCGAGATTGGGGATTTGGTACTTAAGTGGGATGCTCCCAAACAGGATAAGGGAAAACACAACAAGTTTGATGCCCTCTGGATCAGCCCCTTCAAAATCTCTGAGGTTTTCTCGAACAACACGTACAGGTTGCAAGATTTGGAGGGTGAAGAGGTTTTTAATAGCCCAGTAAATGGGCATTTTCTGAAGAAATGTTTTGTTTAAGCCTTAGACGACTCCTTTGTTTGTAAATATTGTCCTTTGTTTCTTTGATCATTTTCCTTTTTACATATTTTCGGCTTAATAAATGACTCCATAGCCCAATAGCAAGGTACTGAAGCTGTAGAATGAGTTCTTAGAGCATCACAGGGATGACTCTATCCACCATGGAGCCTAATGTTAGCAAAAATTTTTGTCTTGGCCACAAAAGTACCCAGGTCTGCAGGTTGCACGAGAAGCACCCAAGCACAGAGCGGGAGAATCTCTTTTTGGGTTACAAGTCAAGCAAGCGGGCGAAGTTTCATTGTTAGCAGCTGAGATCCACCTATGAAGCTGATCGACGGTCATCGGGATTTCGGGGCTGCCAAAATGCCCGGGATTTAGCACAAAAGGTAGCACCCATAGTTCAAGACAGATCTGGGTCATCCGATCTAGTTAAGACAGGTGGCAGCCAATCAACATTGCGGGGATCGGTGTTTCGGGAGACAAGGGGCCTCCCATCCATTGCAGCTGAAATTGCCGATCGACGAAGTGTCGAGGGCACCTTTGGAGCCGAGCCCATGGTCCTAGCGCTAGGTCACGTCAAGCGAGCCTGGGAAGGAAGGTAACCCCCTTTTAAATAACGAATGCTACCTCAGCCATTCATCTTAAGGACACGCGATGCACATCCATGCCATGTCGGCATTCGGGAGTTCGAGGGGTAAGAGATCCTCGTCATTTCACATCTCGAAACCTTGAATCCTGAAGCGTCGAAAGTGCCCAGAATCGAGCCCATGGTTTTGGCGCTTGGTCACAAAAGAGCAGGCCTGAAGGAGGGGTGTTAATGTTTATCATTTGGCAAGATGGGTCCCAAAGCACCGAGAGCGATCTTAGCCATTCATCCCGGAGGAACACATGGTGCGCGATTAGGTTCTTCATCTTTTCGCCCATCGTGATTTCGAAGCGCAAGTAGCAGCTCTTTCATATCCATGAAGTGTGAAGCACCGAAGACGTCTCGGACCCGGGCCCGTAGTATTACTGAATTAATTCAGGACCATCAGATCAATGGGGGGACACGTGGTGACTGTTAGGCCCTCTCGGCATTTCACCCATCGCGACTTTGAAGAGAAAGGACCTACTCCTTCCTATCCATGAACCTCGAAACACCTAAAGCACTCTGGAAGATAGGCATAGGGTCACGGCCCGTGGTCACTTGAGGGAGTAGAAAGGGCTATACAAAAGGGGCCAAAAGCACCGAGTTGAGTTTCAGAAGGGGGGCATTGTGTTCTCCAGATGCCGGTTTGACGTGATCTAAATCCCGATACCTGCCTGAAATACATGAAGAAGAGAGAGGATGGTTGAAACCTCGCCTCACGCATTAATTGCAAGGTATGGGTGTCCCAGCTGAAAGTCTACCCGAGATGGTCCTTTGTACTGGTTCTTTCCATGGAATCCATGCCGAGTCCTCGACTTTCCAGAGAAGCTTGCGCATGCTAATTCAACATTTAAGGGCTCATCTACCCTATGGCGCGAGCCATACAGAATTAAGGTGGCGTATGATAGAAGAGTGCGGGTCAGATTTGATTGAAGAGACTCCTCATCCTGAAAGTCTAGTAGGCCTCTGTGGGGCAATTGTTTTGAGTATATATACTTAGTTTTGATATTTTTCAAAGGTATCGATGGTAGAGCGAAGCTCCCGATTGTAAAGTTTTAACAGACACTCTAGTTCTATGGTTATGCATATGTATGTAAGATTTCTTGTTTAATGATAGACAATTTTCCTACCCCGTCTAGTTTTCATCTCATACTGAGGGAATTCATGATTGACTGATTCACATGAATTATTGCAATTATGTTAGAATAAAGGATTTATTGTTGCATCGTTGTATTCTCCAGTTTTCTGCGTTTGAATGTAAGAAGATCTTGCGTTTAGATGCTTTCTCCTACAGTCTGTTAGAAACCTAATGTTTACGACAGACCTTTGTAGTTCTCTTATACAAGTCTTCCCCCTACTCACCCTTACTACTACTCACTGTCTGAAGTTTATCTAAGACCTCACTTGCCCATGCATGCTTGGCCTAGTTTCGGAGTTAGAACAACACTGTTTTGAGTTAACTTCCATTCGATCGCCCCTTTTTATAAACAAATCGTGACATAAACTGATGGGTGTCGGGCTCTGCTCCTGCTGCAATCCAGGAGTGACTTCCGTCGCCAACACCATCCATGAAAAGATGCATCCCTTGGGTAATAAATATAATTATACTTTATATTATAAATATATTATTACATTAATAATATTGCTTAATAATTAACAATCATATTATTAATTATCAATCTAGTAAAATGTCTTTCAATGTTGCCCAAACATCAACAATCCCTCTCAGCGAGGGAGACAGTATACATTATGCCAAGATTACCTCTGAAGATTACCTTTGGGTAGCTCTCAAATAGCTTCAACATGTCACCGTGACATCCATTACCTCACAATGCATCTGTACCTCATCATGTGTACCCTTTGTGACTTCACAACCAATGCATCTAGGGCTTGTGGGTAGTTCTCAAATAATTTCAACATGTCCCGAGGAAATCCACTACCCTGCAATGCATCTATACCTCATAATGTGCACCTTTGTGACTACACAACATGCATCCAGGGCCGGTGGGTAGCTCTCCAATAGCTACAACATGTCATCATGAGACTATCCAATTTCTCGTAGAAACTTGGATATCTTATTCATGACATCCAATACCTTGCGATAAAATCTATACCTCGTCTCTTCAACATGCATCTAGGGCCGATGGGTAGTTCTCCAATGGATATAACATGTCATCATGACATCCACTACCCTGTGATAACATCTGAAGCCATCACTCCCTCTTAACTAGGAAGGTATTCTTTCCAGACACAGACTCCAAGTCTGATACCACACAAGCTCACATCCATTGACTGTTAAACATGAGAATCTATACATCCTCAGATATCCATAGTGCAACATGACTTCAACCCATGCAACCAATGTCCGTGGGTAGCTCTCAATAGCTACAACATGTCCCCAAGAGATCCACTACCTATGATGCATCAATACCTGATCATGTGCACCCTTGGTCTCAGTTCCAACCCTTTTTCATGCTGGATGAGATCCATCTGTCTCAGGGCTAGCCATTTTTCATGCTAGATGAGAACACTCAGTGCCAACCCTTTTTCATGCTGGATGAGAACACTCCCTTTGAAGAGGGACCACACCAAGCTTGTCCTTGAAGTACTCAAACTTCATCATTGACAACGGCTTGGTAAACACGTCTGCAACTTGATTCTCTGTAGTCACGAAACTGGAGCCTCACTGCTCCCTTTTGTACTATATCCTTGATATAGTAATATCTAATCTCGATATGCTTCAACCTATCGTAGACCACATGGTTCTCTAATGACTTCATGCAACTTTGGTTGTCACACCAAATGCAGGTCACCTCCATTCCGAGACCAACTAACCCAGACAAAATTTCTTGAAGCCACACTGTCGCTGCACATGCTACCAAATACTCAACTTCATCCATACTGAGTTCCACATATGAATGCTTCCTACATCCGGAGGAGCCTCTTACTCCTTACTGTAGTACCCAACTCCCTCTAGAACTGACCATCCAACTCCCTCTCGAGCACTAAATATCAATTGAATCTTCAACCTGCTGAATTCAACACTTGTCCTCCAGAATAATTCTTGTCATCCTCTTCTTGTAGGTATTACCTACAAGTCAAATTCAGTGCAATATTCTTCAATTTTTGAATCCACACTTCTTCATGACTTGTTGCACATGCTTCTACATACTCAACTTCAACCATATTGAGCACCACACATGACTACTTCCTGCATCTGACGAAACCTCCTGCTCCTTACTGTAGCACCCAACTACCTCTGGAACTGACTGTCTGATGCCCTCTCGAGCACTGAATATGAACTAGATCTTCAACCTGCTGACTTCATCATTTATCCTCTAGAACAAGTCTCTTCATCGTCTTCTTGTAGGTCTTACCTACAAGTCAAATTTAGTCCAATAGTCAGCAATTTTCGAAGCCACACTACTTCGCAACTTGTTGCAAATGATGCCACATACCGTGCCTCAGTCGTACTGAGTGCTACACACAATTGCTTCCGGCTACTTAATGAAACCATACTGGAGGCTAGACTAAAGAAATATGTCGAAGTACTCTTCTGATCAAGAATATTTTCGACCCAATATGAATCTAAATATCCATATAACCCGAACTCATGGTCTGTCACATACCTTAGACCATAATCCAATGTACCCTTAAGGTGCCTCATATCATGTTTTTCTACGACCAAATGAACCTACCTGGGATGCTCCATATATTGACTCAGGGTGTTCACAACAAAACATATATCCAATCTTGTGTTTGTCAAGTTCATCAATGAACCCACCATCTGTCTGTATAAAGTAACATCCAAAATATCTAAAGTCGTATCCTGCAACAACTTCATATTTGATACCATAGGTGTAACCATTTCCTTGCAATCCAACATCCCAAACCTCTTCAGGATTTCTACTGTATGCTTCCCTTGATTTATAAAGATCTCATCCTATCTTTTCCATACCTCGAGACCCAAAAAGTAATGCATCATCCTGAAATATTTCATCTCAAACTCAACAACTAGTTTTTTTTCTTACACTTTGAGATGAGATTTTCCACACCATGCTCTGGGTGCCTACTTTAATCCATATAAATCCTTCTTCAATCTGCACACTGAGTGTCCCACAATTGTGACGTACTCAACAGAGTGTTCTGTGACTATAAGGACCATTCTTCTTGATCAAGTTTCCATCTATGGCTCATGAAGAATTTCAGTCCTTCCGGATGTTGAAAGCCACACACTTTGAGTCTTATGTCCTTAGAAGACTATTCCAGAGCCATTCTCCATTGGTCAAATTACCATGACCAATCCCGAGAGAATGTCATTTCGATGCTGAAACATTAATACTTAAGAATAACTTCTGAAATTACATAAAATATCAACACTCCCTCTGCATGTGCTGACCTCCTCTTCTTCTTCATTACATGGATGTGCATAAATCTATGTATGGATAGTCTTGCTTCATGTTGCTTCCTGCAACTATCATTATGGCTCCTTCTTAGATCTATTACCTGTGATGTGCCCAGAACAAGAAACAAGATAAAAAAAAAGCATATCCTAGTGGAGATCAATTTATCTTGTGCACAACTATATACATTGACTCTTGAAATGATACGTCTTCTACTAACACACATCCATCATATACTCAATGTCATACAACTAACCATGTTTATTTTCTAGTGTTAAATTAGACAAGCACAATTTTATGCAAGTGGTAATTATTTCCAACGATATTACTTTAGTAAACTCTAGAACAACACTAAGTAATTACACTCATAAAATTTCAACTACTTAGAAACTTCGGCCTCTTCCTTATATCACTTCCCACATGTGAGAGAGAAAAATATGTGTCTATTGTTGTGTCTTTTTATAGTAATATTAAATGATACAAAAAGACAGTCTCTTTGAAAATTAAATTTAAAATTAAATTAAATTTTCTTTCTTATAAATAGTTGGAGAATACCTCTTGTAACTACCCAAAGATTAATTTGGTTATAATCCATCCACATGGTATTTGAATTTGTTAAATTGTTCCTCCATAATTCATGTGATTCTTTGCATAAATATAGGTAGAAGTAAATATGCAATACATTCCTCATATTTAGGTAATTAGACATTTTTACTAGAAATTACTGCCCACCATAATTTATGGAATTCTTTCTATAATTTAGGTAGGAGTAAAAGGTAAATATGTTGTACATAGAGATTGTAACAACCTCATAAATTTAACACTCCCAAGACTTTACTCTACTCTCATTTTCCAAGGCCCTCTCTGATACCATGTTGAATTTTCTATATGAGATGATATTGTATGTGAATGAATATCTTATTACAATGATGAGTGTTCTATATATAAAGAACATATGGTGACCATGGTGACCATCCATGAAGAGATGAGTCCCTTGGGTAATAAATATAATTATACTTTATATTATATTATACATATAATATAACTATACTATATATATATATATATTATTACATTAATAATATTATAATTAATAATATTTCTTAATAATTAATAATCATATTATTAATTATCAATCTAGTAGAATGTCTTTTTGATGTTGCCCAAGGGTCACCATATTTTACCATCCATTGGAAAATATAAGCATTCTAGATGGGTCATTGAGGCCATTGGGGGAAGTAATGGGGTAATACACAACATAGACTTCCTTAGTACCTTCATTCAGAGACCCACAATCTAAACCCGTTAGAGAGCTTCTCATGACTCTGAAACAACACTCATTTGGAGTTATATTGACTATGAGTAACAATAATGATGCTTTTAGACTTGTGCAATTCCAGAGGAACATGTCTATGGTTATAGCCCTTGCACAATGGGTATGCCATATAATGGAGAATTCTACCCTAATATCAATATCTAACGTTGACAAGATTACTATTAGAGGCTACCTATTGGGTTTTGTAACTCACATGTACATGGTTTTTAGTGAGTAGATACCTCCTACTCATATATGTGACTAAACTAGTTAATACACCTTTTGTTATGGATATCCATACCACCCATGAGTCAATATGATACTGGTTAGTAGGTACCTCATTAGCCACTTCGTACACTCTTAAAACCAGACTGGCTACCAAGGCGATTCTCGGGGTTCTAATCGAAGCCAGATTAGTTTTGGTGATCTAATTAAACTAATAATGCTTGTTCCAGACCCTTCCCTCCCTTAATGCATTGGTTTGACCCGGTGGCTTGGTTCGGGCAGTAGTTTGGGGGAAGTTCTAATTAGTGGTTGGAGAAGCCTTACCTTTTGAGTGGCACGACACTCTTCTCACCCTCCCCTTTATTATCCCCCAACCCATACTGATGTGGGTGAGCAATCATGATAAACGTTAGTTGCGGTTGGACCAAAGGAAGGAGATTCTTTATTGTATTGTTGGGCCCAAACCTTGATCCACTTTCACACTGATGAACCATTGTGCAAAATATCAGTTATGTTTCCTTTCTTATGAACAACCTTTCATTTCCAGCCTCTTTAGGCACTAGTTGTCTCCTTATTATTCATTATGTTGGGGAAGTTTGTGTTCATCACTCTCGCTACCACTTGAACCGACACGCGTTGGATAAATTGGAAGAAAGAGATCAATTTTATAAATATTGAAAAAATAAAAAAGTAATGGTAAATAATTGTATTCACCTACAGTTATCCGTTTTAGCTAGGGCATAGTATTATAGAATCTATCTATACCGTTTAAGTTTTCCTCCTTGCAAAGTATAGGAAAGTGACTATTTTGAGTGATTTCCGGTTGGAGATTTATTATTTATCGAGGGAAGGGATAAGGAAGGAGATTGAATTGCTACCACTTGATGAGGGAAAGGAGATTGACTTGTTACCACTCGATAAGTGTTACGAGGGAGAGGGAAAGAGAAAGAGTGGCTACAAGTTTCAATACACCTAATTGTACAACCTATCCACACGTGCCTAAACCCATATAATAGCTACATGTTTCAATAGTTTGAGTCATGGTTCTCTATTATTTCTGTCTTTAGAGAGGTCAAATCACTTCTTGAGCCCTTATATATAGAGTTTTCCATTCCATCATTCAATTAGATATTTTTCTATTACTTAGTTGATAATCAGTTAGTTGGAAAATCCCTAGTAAATGTCACCTACTCTTTATATATGTTACATGCCTTAATGAATAAAATAATATACCTCCCCTTAGAGTCTGTTACTAGAGGAGATATCCAAAAAAGACCATAAAAACATGTTACATGGTCGTAGACATCAAGTCATTCTTTATAGATGTAATTACACTCTAATATTGGTTCTGAGGTCTTTGAGCCATATATACGATCCCCAAAGAGCTCCCTTAAATTCAATGATTCAAGGAGGTTTCTCAACAACCATATAACTCCAGAGACTTCATGTTGCATGTAGATTGCCAAAGGAGCTCGGGAGGGCCAAGGAATGTTGAAAAAGAAAGATTGGATATTTTTCTATCAAATAGGGATTACAACTTTGAAGGAGGGAAAGAGCATTAATCCATTCTATTGTACCCTAGTGCATAAATATTTTAGGCCTCATATGCCTCTCACTAAGCACAAGGAGAAGTAAATCGAACAACCAAATTGACTAATTATTTACATTGCTCTAACTAGATTTGTTTCATAACTCTATCTTCGTTTAATAACTCTATCTTAAAACTTCTATCAGTGATGATCCCCTAAACTTCTATCTTGATTTAGTAACTCTATCTTCAGCTAGATGAATTGAACTTGGCACTACTCTAACTAGGATTACTTGAACTTGGGAAAGGATAGGTAATTACGCTTGGGACTACTTTTTATTTTAGTGGAAATCAATTATTTGTCTATTATTTCGGCCTCTCTCTGTAGTGAAAGGAAATCCCCTATTTTGAAATTATTTCATTTCAATGTGACATTATCCAATAAGTAAGGGAAGTTATATTTTTATTAAATGTCCCAATTTCAAGGGAAGGAATGGTACCAACTTTATCTATGTAATTACACCATTGATTTATGTTACATTAGACTGAATACCGATGTTTATGAGAGGATATTTCATTTCAAGATACATATTCAGAAACCATATTCGGCGATATTATTCTAATGCTTATATTCGGCGAAACCATGATGGATAATTGCAAAGAAGTGTTTATTGAGGTCAATGAGTCCCAAATCTTCTCTTAGTTTCTCAAAATTCTCCTTTGGAAATGCCTTTTTGAATATGTCTGCAAGTTTCTCCTCTGACTTGCAAAATTCCAAATTTATTTCTCCAGTCTCATCCAATTCTCTTATGAAATGATACCTTATGGCTATGTGTTTGTTGCATCTATGAAACACTGGATTATTTGATAGATATATAGAGGATTGGTTATCACAGAATATTGGTGTTCCCTCTTGTTTCTCCTGTTTCAGATATGATCATATCCTTCTTAACCATATAGCTTGACAAGTTGTTGCATTTGCTGCCACATACTCTACTTCTGCCGTGGAAAGTGACAAAATGGGTTGTTTCTTTGATGCCCATGAAATAACTCTTGACCCATTTTGGAACACATATCCATATGTGCTTTTTCAATCATCTATATTTCCTCCCCAATCACTGTCAGTGTACCCAAGTAACTGAAAGTTATCTGCTGCAATATATAAAATTCCATGGCTTTTGGTGCCATTCACATACTTTAAAATTCTTTTTCCTTCTT
>JASDQU010307418.1:12228-22544 GCA_032191745.1 Picea mariana | reverse complement strand
TAAAAAGATTGGACATTATGCATATGAATGTAGAAAAAAGCAATATGATATGTATCAAGAAAATGCAAATTTCATTAAGAGGGAAGAAAGTGAAAGTGAAAAGAAAGAAAATTTGTTCATCATTTGCAATGTAGCAGAAGAAAGTAATAAGTATGTTTGGTACTTAGATAGTGGTTGTAGAAACCACATGAGTGGAAACAAAGAAATGTTTTCTAGCATTGATGAATCTATGAAATCTGAGATGAGAATGGGAAATAACAACAAAGTGTCAGTCATGGGTAAAGGATGCATCTCCATTTGCACCAAGCATCCCCGATTTAAAACACAATCTCATTAGTGTTGGAAAATTAGTTCAAAAGGGATATAAGGTTATGTTTGAGAATGGAGAATGCATTATTTTTTATAGAAATGGTAGTGATAGTCAAATTACAATAGTTAATATGACAAAGACAAGAATGTTTCCTTTAACCATGAAGAATGATTTTTCAGCTGCATTCAAAGTTGATACAATAGACCAATCTAGGTTGTGGCATCTAAGATATGGTCACTTGAGTTACAGTGGACTGAATTTGTTGTATAAGAAGCAGATGGTAAGAGGACTACCTTTGTTTGAACAACCTACTAAAATATGTGAGGGATGCATTTTGGGAAAACAACATAGAAATTATTTTCCCTCTGGTACATCATGGAGATAAAGAGCTCCACTTGAGTTTATTCATTCAGATTTGTGTGGTCCTATGCAAACCCCCTCTCTTGGAAAAAGTCAGTATTTTATAACATTCATAGATGATTTCAACAGAAAAACATGGGTCTATTTTTTTAAGTATAAATCTAATACCTTTGAGATCTTCAAGCAATTCAAGGCCCTAGTTGAGAAACAAAGTGGACACTACATAAAGTTCCTAAGGACTGACAGAGGAGGAGAATACATATCGAATGAATTTCTAAATTTTTACAAAGAACATGGAATCAAGAAGCAGTTTACAGCAAGGTATACACCACAACAGAATGGTGTGGTGGAAAGGAAAAATATAACCATTCCATAAATGGATAGGAGCATGTTAAAGGCTAAATGATTGTCAAATGAATTCTGGGGTAAAGAAATAGCAACTGCAATTTATTTGTTGAATAGATGTCCCACAAAAAGTGTTTGTAACATGATTCCACAAGAGGAATGTAGCAAGAAAAATCCTAGTGTTGAACACTTGAGAGTTTTTGGTTGTGTGGCATTTGCACATATACCCAAAGAAATAAGACAAAAATGGGATGATAAAGGAGAAAAATGTGTTTTTATTGGATATAGAGAAAAATCAAAGGCATACAAATTATACAATCCCAAAACAAATGACTTAACAATCAGTAGAGATGTGATCTTTCTTGAAGATTAAGCACGGAATGATCAGCAAGGAACAACACAAGATGCTGGGGAAGCAATACCTCCTATGGAATTATCAAATGGAACACAAGGTATCACCCAAGTGACACCTCCATCGACAAGTTCCCAATTCCCCCCCCCCAAGGCAACTCCTCCAATAGGAACTCCTAACACAAAAGGAAGAACCAATCCATCATCTTCAAGGTATCTTGGCGACGATAGCTCAAGAAAAACAAGAAGCTTGAAGGAGATATATGAGACATCCCAGTATGAAGATGATGATAATGAATTGGTGAATTTTTCTTTCTTTTATGAATTTGATCCTATTTATTTTGAAGATGCAGTAAAAGAAATAAAATGGTGTGATGTCATGGATGAAGAAATGCAAGTAATTGAGAAAAATGAGACATGGGAGATAGTAAACCTTCGAGCAGGAAAAGAAGTTATTGGTGTCAAGTGGGTTTATAAAACCAAGAATGATGTAGAAGTAAGAATTGAAAAACAAAAAGCATGGCTTGTGGTCAAAGGGTATAAACAACAACATGGAAGAGATTATAATGAAACCTTTTCTCTTGTAGAAAGGATGGAAACAATACGAGTTGTCTTGGCAATAACAGCTCAACACAATTGGAAAGTCCATCAAATGGATGTAAAATCAGCATTTCTCAATGGAGTTGTTATCGCTCCAGGAAACTCTCATAGGCTGTAAGTCAGAGATGCCCGGTAACTCAATCTTTTTGGAAACTATTTTCTCAATAATAGGTGTGGGTTTGGATCAAGTTGGACGACTGAATCGTTTCTCACTCAAAACATGCATGAACACATTTAGATGGACAAGGCTTTCAACCACAAATGTTCAAAGAGTTCACAAATAAAGGGATGTATGGAGAAATAACTATTATATCAGCAGAATCACATATAAAGCATATATGAATGGCCAATTACAATAATCATAGGAATACTTGCAAAGTTTAACTTATGAATGCAATGATAAGATGACAGTTATTGGGCATAAACAAGCATAACAGCATGAATATAATATCCAGGTGCAAGTACAGAATAGATAAGAAGATGAAATATGAACAAGTTATGGAAAAAGAAGCTTGTATTACTCAATATGAAAATGAGAAGTTTGAGTACATAATATGAAAAAAGTCTCCAAAGTCGAACCCCTTGGTGCTTCAAATGTCTTTGGCTTTATAGCCTTACAAGTTGAAATCTAGATCCTTGAAAGATGGATCAGATTTGCTAAAAATAGTCAAACCAAACAAGTGTAGGATGAGATCCTATAAAAATGGATCTAGACTTCTAAAAATGGAAATTCAAAACAAAATATCCTATCTTAGGTGTCAAAATCTATCTTGATAGCCTTTGTATCCTCCAAACTCTTTGACAGATGTAGAAAGTCTTCCAAGGCTGATGAATCCTCATAGGAAATTCGAAGTTACCACCTTTGGCAAAATGACAGTTTTTTTGCTCATCAACTAGGTCACCATTTTCACTTTTCCACCTTCTTAAACATTAAATACATCAAGATAAAACCTTAAATCTGATGTATTTAATTATTATGCATCTTTAGAAACCAACCTCGAAAGATTTGGTTGAGAAAAAGTCAAATCTGTGCAAAAATATGACCTCGCTGCCATGTACAGGTTTCAGTGGTTAAGAGATAAAAATATGGGCTTGTTAACCACCGAAAAGCTCTGCTTTTGGTGGTTAAGAGATAAAAATCTAGGCCTGTTAACCACCGAAACCTGTAACTTTCAAAAAATGGATCTATAGCGAATAAATTTGCATGAGAATCACAATGACTCGACTTTTATTCCACGAATCCTTTTCCTTCATGAAAAACAAATCGAGAACCTTGATCATTCAACCAAATTTGTTGCCCACACATTCTTTGTCTGTGAAATCAAACACTTCCAAAACTCGACATGCTGGAAGCTCTAATTTCGGTGAAAGACCTCGATCTCTTCAATAACGGCTTGCTCCTGGCATCTCGGTGGATACGTTCGGATCCTGCATGTCTTACTCACGATCTGGCAATTGTCTGTTGTCTTCATTTGCTTACGGGACATATCACACAATCTCGATATGTGTGGATGAAATAGCCGTTTACAAACACCACCACTCTCGGCGTATTGATGAACTGTAGTGCATGCTAGACTGACACTTTGATTTACATAATTTGTGGCTTAGATGTGGCTTTGTTTGACCTGATGACTTGGCGTGTTAAATACTTTGACCAGCTGCAAAGCTAACACATGTTTTATTCCATTTATTTGGGCGCATGATGAAACAGTTAGGTGTTTTTCATCTTTGGTACTTTCGGTAGTTAAACTAGACCCGAATTTAGCCTGTTAACTACTGAAAGCTCTGCTTTCAGTGGTTAATGAGCGCTTTTCATGCCTGCCTAAACCATCGAAACCTGAGATTCTTGCTTTTTCTTGAGAATACCAAATTCAATGCTTGTTCCAAGTTTATTTTCAGAAAATAGGCTCTCTAACAAGCCTATAAAAATTTAGAAATAAATTTTTGGACCTCTTCCTATCACCTAAAACTTGACAAAATGACAATGTTATTTTAGGAGATAACATCTGGCTCCTACTCGGGGATGGAATCCTCCCAGTGAAGTTCCAAGAACAAGTAGTTCCAGTCGCCTTATCAGTTGGGCTATGGAGTCATGTGGCCTGTGCAACTGTTCTTCAGCAAACCTGTAGCCTAAAAACTTGTAGCTTGCATGTAGACTGCATGTTTATTCAACAACCAATAACTGAAAGAATCTACTTGCTCAGATGAAGAGCTTATTCTCCTATATACTCCTACTCTGACTGCTGCAAATACATGTTTCAGGTATATACAAATTTCCAGAAAAATAATTCAAGCAGCAAATTGCTTGACCCATCTTTATGTATACAACAAGGAACATGGAAGGAGAACAAAAGATACCACAAGAGAACTGCAACCATCTCATGTTCACTGTTGCAAACCATGATGCCAAACTCTGTAATATATGACATTGCTGAAAACCATGAGTCCATCCATATAGCAATTGGATCATAAAATTTATGTATGACAATACCTTGTTGTTTAATGTCGAAAAGATGCTTTCTTGTATTAGTTCCATGATGTTCCTGATCTGATCTAGGACTATTGCCATATGCAATCTACTCTTTATCATCTGGAATCTCAAAAGACATAACCTTTGAATCTTTCAGAAAAGTATCATATTCAACCACAGATTTTTCAACACAATCATATTGTCCATTAATTTGATGAAACAAATCATATTCATGACATAATTTTGGAGAAAGGAAATCAGCTGTGAAAACTGAATGGTTGACTTCAACTTGATGTTGTTCTTCGATAGGCAAAGAAAAAGGCTCTTCAAGATCAGATCCATAGCTATCATATATAGGTTGGTTGTTGCTCAAATCAACATCATTTGATATAGAAATCTGATCTCCTTCGTCTGCATACTTATCAAATATAGGTGAACAAAAAACCTTTGTATCTGGCAAAGAAAGACAAGCAATCTTCAAATCCTTCTCATCAGTCACAGGCGAAAAAATGTCATAAGAAACCTCTTCAAAAATTTGAGAACAGTCCTCTTTTATAACTGATTCTTCATACAAATCAAAGGTAGTATGTGAAACAAAGATTAGATCTGATGCATCTACAGATATATAATTCTCATTATAACCATTTGTATCATGAAGATCTTCCTTAACAACATAACTTTAATCTCTGCAAACAGAAGAATCAACTGCTTCTTGTTGAACATGCTTTTCAAATTCATCACAACATTCTTTAAAGAGACTTTCAGCTGAAAATTCATCTTCTTCTTCCCCTACCCTATAATCCTTTTCATTTTTGTTTAAAGTAGTAGGTACATAAGAAGAATAATCCCGATAATCTTCGGTCACACAATCATCAATATTCACATCAACTCTATCTTGAAGATCTTCCTCTTGAACAAAAATAATAGAAAGAATTTCATGTTCACAACTAGAAGAATAAGCATTTTGAATATGTGAATGAAATTCTTCACAACAACCCTCAAGAAGAATTTCCCGAGCAAAATACCTTTCACATCACTAATGCAATACTCTATGAAACTCTTTTAAAGAATATATGCTAGAAGGAGGTAAAGATCGATACCATTTGCCAGCATCTCCTTCTAATGAGAAGACAAACATTTTCATGAGCACATCCTCATGATATATATCCAGCTGAACCATGCATTGATGAAATCTGATGAGATGATCTGAAGGACTATCTTCTTTCTTTTCTGCAAATCTTGGAAGGTGATCTCCCCAAATATCTATAGAAGGAACTGGATGTGGGAAACCAAGAACTGTTGAGAAGTCAAGAGGTGCAAACCTCCGAGCCAAAAGAGCTGCAAACGCTTTTGACATTTGATTATTGTGGAGTCGCCACTGAATCTGTCCTTCATCAAGTTTCCAGATAGATAATTACAACCAAATGATGTCCAATCTTTGTCTATCATCAAAGTTGGATCTTGTCATCTCCTAAGGAAGCTGAGCTTCGATCTCCTCTCCCCGGCAACGGCACCAATTTGTTATCGCTCCAGGAAACTCTCCTAGGCTGTAAGTCAAAGATGCCTGGTAACCTAATCTTTTTGGAAACTATTTTCTCAATAATAGGTGTGGGTTTGGATCAAGTCGGACGACTGAATCGTTTCTCACTCAAAACATGCATGAACACATTTAGATGGACAAGGCTTTCAACCACAAATGTTCAGAGAGTTTACAAATAAAGGGATGTATGGAGAAATAACTATTATATCAGCAGAATCACATATAAAGCATATATGAATGGCCAATTACAATAATCATAGGAATACTTGCAAAGTTTAACTTATGAATGCAATGATAAGATGACAGTTATTGGGCATAAACAAGCATAACAACATGAATATAATATCCAGGTGCAAGTACAGAATAGATAAGAAGATGAAATCTGAACAATTTATGGCAAAAGAAGCTTGTATTACTCAATATGAAAATGAGAAGTTTGAGTACATAATATGAAAAAAGTCTCCAAAGTTGAACCCCTTGGTGCTTCAAATGTCTTTGGCTTTATAGCCTTACAAGATGAAATCTAGATCCTTGAAAGATGGATCAGATTTGCTAAAAATAGTCAAACCAAACAAGTGTAGGATGAGATCTTATAAAAATGGATCTAGACTTCTAAAAATGGAAAGTCAAAACAAAATATCCTATCTTAGGTTTCAAACTCTATCTTGATAGCCTTTGTATCCTCCAAACTCTTTGAGAGATGTAGAAAGTCTTCCAAGGCTAATGAATCCTCATAGGAAATTCGAATTTACCACCTTTGGCAAAAAGACAGTTTTTTTGCTCATCAACTAGGTCACCATTTTCACTTTTCCACCTTCTTAAACATTAAATACATCAAGATAAAACCTTAAATCTGATGTATTTAATTATTATGCATCTTTAGAATCCAACCTCGAAAGATTTGGTTGAGAAAAAGTCAAATCTGTGCAAAAATATGACCTCGCTGCCATGTACAGGTTTCGGTGGTTAAGAGATAAAAATCTGGGCTTGTTAACCACCGAAAAGCTCTGCTTTCGGTGGTTAAGAGATAAAAATCTAGGCATGTTAACCACCGAAACTTGTAACTTTCAAAAAACGGATCTGTAGCGAATAAATTTGCATGAGAATCGCAATGACTCGTCTTTTATTCCACGAATCTTTGTCCTTCATGAAAAACAAATCGAGAACCTTGATCATTCAACCAAATTTGCTGCTCACGCATTCTTTGTCTGCAAAATCAAACTCTTCCAAAACGTGACATGATGGAAGCTTTGATTTCAGTGAAAGACCTCGATCTCTTCAATAACGCCTTGCTCCTGGCATCTCGGTGGATACGTTCGGATCATGCGTGTCTTGCTCACGATCTGGCAATTTTCTGTTGTC
Organism: Picea mariana; assembly: GCA_032191745.1. Taxonomy (NCBI): domain Eukaryota; kingdom Viridiplantae; phylum Streptophyta; class Pinopsida; order Pinales; family Pinaceae; genus Picea; species Picea mariana. Next base: position 15,206 of record JASDQU010307418.1, on the reverse strand, counting down.
TTCATTTGCTTACAGGACATATCACACAATCCCAATATGTGTGGATGAAACAGTCGTTTACAAATGCCACCACTCTCGACGTATTGATGAACTGTAGTGCATGCTAGGCTGACGCTTTGATTTACATAATTCGTTGCTTAGATGTGGCTCTGTTTGACCTGATGACTTGTCATGTTAAAGACTTTGACCAGCTGCAAAGCTAACACCTGTTTTATTCCATTTATTCGGGCGCGTGATGAAACAGTTAGCTGCTTTTCAGCTTTGGTACTTTCGGTAGTTAAACTAGACCCAAATTTAGCCTGTTAACTACTGAAAGCTCTGCTTTTGGTGGTTAATGAGCGCTTTTCAAGCTCGCCTAAACCACCGAAACCTGAGATTCTCACTTTTTCTTGAGAATACCAAATTAAATGCTTGTTCCAAGTTTATTTTCAGAAAATAGGCTCTCTAACAAGCCTATAAAAATTTAGAAATAAATTTTTGGACCTCTTCCTATCACCTAAAATTTGACAAAATGACAGTGCTATTTTAGGAGATAACATCTGGCTCCTACTCAGGGATGGAATCCTCCCAGTGAGGTTCCAAGAACAAGTAGTTCCAATCGCCTTATCAGTTGGGCTATGGAGTCATGTGGCCTGTGCAACTGTTCTTCAGCAAACCTGTAGCCTGAAAACTTGTAGCTTGCCTGTAGACTGCATGTTTATTCAACAACCAATAACTGAAAGAATCTACTTGCTCAAATGAAGACCTTATTCTCCTATATACTCCTACTCTAACTGTTGCAAATACATGTTTCAGGTATATACAAATTTCCAGAAAAATAATTCAAGCAGCAAATTGCTTGACCCATCTTTATGTATACAACAAGGAACATGGAAGGAGAACAAAAGATACCACAAGACAACTGCAACCGGCTCATGTTCACTGCTAAAAACCATGATGCCAAACTCTGTAATATATGACATTGCTGAAAACCATGAGTCCATCCATATAGCAATTGGATCATAAAATTTATGTATGACAATACCTTATTGTTTAAAGTCGAAAAGTTGCTTTCCTATATTAGTTCCATGATGTTCCTGATCTGATCTAGGACTGTTGCCATATGCAATCTGCTCTTTATCATCTGGAATCTCAAAAGACATAACCTTTGAATCTTTCAGAAAAGTATCATATTCAACCACATATTTTTCAACACAGTCATATTGTCCATTGATTTGATGAAACAAATCATATTCATGACATAATTCTGGAGAAAGGAAATCAGCGGTGAAAACTGAATGGTTGACTTCAACTTGATGTTGTTCTTCGATAGGCAAAGAAAAAGGCTCTTCAGGATCAGATCCATAGCTATCATATATAGGCTGGTTGTTTCTCAAATCAACATCATTTGATATAGAAATCTAATCTCCTTCGTCTGCATACTTATCAAAGATAGGTGAACAAAAAACCTATGTATCTGGCAAAGAAAGACAAGCAATCTTCAAATCCTTCTCATCAGTCACAAGCAAAAAAATTTCATAAGAAACCTCTTCAAAAATTTGAGAACAATCCTCTTTTATAACTGATTCTTCATACAAATCAAAGGTAGCATGTGCAACAGAGATAAGATCCGATGCATCTACAGATATATAATTCTCATTATAACCATTTGTATCATGAAGATCTTCTTTAACAACATAACTTTCATCTCTGCAAACAAAAGAATCAACTGCTTCCTTCTGAACATGCTTTTCAAATTCATCACAACATTCTTTAAAGAGACTTTCAGCTGAAAATTCATCTTCTTCTTCCCCTACCCTATAATCCTTTTCATTTTTGTTTAAAGTAATAGGTACATAAGAAGAACAATCCTGAGAATCTTCGGTCACACAATCATCAATATTCACATCAACTCTATCTTGAAGATCTTCCTCTTGAACAACAATAAGAGAAAGAATTTCATGTTCACAACTAGAAGAATAAACATTTTCAATATGTGAATGAAATTCTTCACAACAACCCTCAAGAAGAATTTCCCGCGCAAAATACCTTTCACATCGCTGATGGAATACTCTATGAAACTCTTTTAAAGAAGATATGCTAGAAGGAGGTAAAGATCGATACCATTCGCAAGCATCTCCTTCTAATGAGAAGACAAACATTTTCAGGAGCACATCCTCATGGTATATATCCAGCTGAACCATGCATTGATGAAATCTGATGAGATGATCTGAAGGATTATCTTCTTTCTTTTCTGCAAATCTTGGAAGGTGATCTCCCCAAATATCTATAGAAGGAACTGGAAGTGGGAAACCAGGAACTGTTGAGAAGTCAATTGGTGTAAACCTCCGAGCCAAAAGAGCTGCAAACGCTTTTGACATTTGATTATTGTGGAGTCGCCACTGAATCTGTCCTTCATGGAGTCGTCAGATAGATAATTACAACCAAATGATGTCCAAGCTTTGTCTATCATCAAAGTTGGATCTTGTCATCTCCCAAAGAAGCTGAGCTTCGATCTCCTCTCCCCGGCAATGGTGCCAATTTGTTATCGCTCCAGGAAACTCTCCTAGGCTGTAAGTCAGAGATGCCTGGTAACTCAATCTTTTTGGAAACTATTTTCTCAATAATAGGTGTGGGTTTAGATCAAGTCGGAGGAATGAATCGTTTCTCACTCAAAACATGCATGAACACATTTAGATGGACAAGGTTTTCAACCATAAATGTTTAGAGAGCTTACAAATAAAGGGATGTATGGAGAAATAACTATTATATCGGCAGAATCACATATAAAGCATATATGAATGGCCAATTACAATAATCAAAGGAATACTTGCAAAGTTTAACTTATGAATGCAATGATAAGATGACAGTTATCGGGCATAAACAAGCATAACAGCATGAATATAATATCCAGGTGCAAGTACAGAATAGATAAGAAGATGAAATCTGAACAAGTTATGGCAAAAGAAGCTTGTATTACTCAATATGAAAATGAGAAG
>JASDQU010307418.1:0-12178 GCA_032191745.1 Picea mariana | reverse complement strand
TAAAAAGATTGGACATTATGCATATGAATGTAGAAAAAAGCAATATGATATGTATCAAGAAAATGCAAATTTCATTAAGAGGGAAGAAAGTGAAAGTGAAAAGAAAGAAAATTTGTTCATCATTTGCAATGTAGCAGAAGAAAGTAATAAGTATGTTTGGTACTTAGATAGTGGTTGTAGAAACCACATGAGTGGAAACAAAGAAATGTTTTCTAGCATTGATGAATCTATGAAATCTGAGATGAGAATGGGAAATAACAACAAAGTGTCAGTCATGGGTAAAGGATGCATCTCCATTTGCACCAAGCATCCCCGATTTAAAACACAATCTCATTAGTGTTGGAAAATTAGTTCAAAAGGGATATAAGGTTATGTTTGAGAATGGAGAATGCATTATTTTTTATAGAAATGGTAGTGATAGTCAAATTACAATAGTTAATATGACAAAGACAAGAATGTTTCCTTTAACCATGAAGAATGATTTTTCAGCTGCATTCAAAGTTGATACAATAGACCAATCTAGGTTGTGGCATCTAAGATATGGTCACTTGAGTTACAGTGGACTGAATTTGTTGTATAAGAAGCAGATGGTAAGAGGACTACCTTTGTTTGAACAACCTACTAAAATATGTGAGGGATGCATTTTGGGAAAACAACATAGAAATTGTTTTCCCTCTGGTACATCATGGAGATAAAGAGCTCCACTTGAGTTTATTCATTCAGATTTATGTGGTCCTATGCAAACCCCCTCTCTTGGAAAAATTCAGTATTTTATAACATTAATAGATGATTTCAACAGAAAAACATGGGTCTATTTTTTTAAGTATAAATCTAATACCTTTGAGATATTCAAGCAATTCAAGGCCCTAGTTGAGAAACAAAGTGGACACTACATAAAGTTCCTAAGGACTGACAAAGGAGGAGAATACATATCGAATGAATTTCTAAATTTTTACAAAGAACATGGAATCAAGAAGCAGTTTACAGCAAGGTATACACCACAACAGAATGGTGTGGTAGAAAGGAAAAATATAACCATTCCAAAAATGGATAGGAGCATGTTAAAGGCTAAATGATTGTCAAATGAATTCTGGGGTAAAGCAATAGCAACTGCAATTTATTTGTTGAATAGATGTCCCACAAAAAGTGTTTGTAACATGATTCCACAAGAGGAATGTATCAAGAAAAATCCTAGTGTTGAACACTTGAGAGTTTTTGGTTGTGTGGCATTTGCACATATACCCAAAGAAATAAGACAAAAATGGGATGATAAAGGAGAAAAATGTGTTTTTATTGGATATAGAGAACAATCAAAGGCATACAAATTATACAATCCCAAAACAAATGACTTAACAATCAGTAGAGATGTGATCTTTCTTGAAGATTAAGCATGGAATGATCAGCAAGGAACAACACAAGATGTTGGGGAAGCAATACCTCCTATGGACTTATCAAATGGAACACAAGGTATCACCCAAGTGACACCTCCATCGACAAGTTCCCAATTCCCCCCCCAAGGCAACTCCTCCAACAGGAACTCCTAACACAAAAGGAAGAACCAATCCATCATCTTCAAGGTATCATGGCGACGATAGCTCAAGAAAAACAAGAAGCTTGAAGGAGATATATGAGACATCCCAGTATGAAGATGATGATAATGAATTGGTAAATTTTTCTTTCTTTTATGAATTTGATCCTATTTATTTTGAAGATGCAGTAAAAGAAATAAAATGGTGTGATGTCATGGATGAAGAAATGCAAGTAATTAAGAAAAATGAGACATGGGAGCTAGTAAACCTTTGAGCAGGAAAAGAAGTTATTGGTCTCAAGTGGGTTTATAAAACCAAGAATGATGTAGAAGGAAGAATTGAAAAACAAAAAGCATGGCTTGTGGTCAAAGGGTATAAACAACAACATGGAAGAGATTATAATGAAACCTTTTCTCTTGTAGAAAGGATGGAAACAATACGAGTTGTCTTGGCAATAACAACTCAACACAATTGGAAATTCCATCAAATGGATGTAAAATCAGCATTTCTCAATGGAGTTGTTATCGCTCCAGGAAACTCTCATAGGCTGTAAGTCAGAGATGCCTGGTAACTCAATCTTTTTGGAAACTATTTTCTCAATAATAGGTGTGGGTTTGGATCAAGTTGGACGACTGAATCGTTTCTCACTCAAAACATGCATGAACACATTTAGATGGACAAGGCTTTCAATCAAAAATGTTCAGAGAGTTCACAAATAAAGGGATGTATGGAGAAATAACTATTATATCAGCAGAATCACATATAAAGCATATATGAATGGCCAATTACAATAATCATAGGAATACTTGCAAAGTTTAACTTATGAATGCAATGATAAGATGACAGTTATCGGGCATAAACAAGCATAACAGCATGAATATAATATCCAGGTGCAAGTACAGAATAGATAAGAAGATGAAATATGAACAAGTTATGGCAAAAGAAGCTTGTATTACTCAATATGAAAATGAGAAGTTTGAGTACATAATATGAAAAAAGTCTCCAAATTTGAACCCCTTGGTGCTTCAAATGTCTTTGTCTTTATAGCCTTACAAGTCGAAATCTAGATCCTTGAAAGATGGATCAGATTTGCTAAAAATAGTCAAACCAAACAAGTGTAGGATGAGATCCTATAAAAATGGATCTAGACTTCTAAAAATGGAAATTCAAAACAAAATATCCTATCTTAGGTGTCAAAATCTATCTTGATAGCCTTTGTATCCTCCAAACTCTTTGACAGATGTAGAAAGTCTTCCAAGGCTGATGAATCCTCATAGGAAATTCGAATTTACCACCTTTGGAAAAAAGACAGTTTTTTTGCTCATCAACTAGGTCACCATTTTCACTTTTCCACCTTCTTAAACATTAAATAAATCAAGATAAAACCTTAAATCTGATGTATTTAATTATTATGCATCTTTAGAAACCAACCTCGAAAGATTTGGTTGAGAAAAAGTCAAATCTGTGCAAAAATATGACCTCGCTGCCATGTACAGGTTTCGGTGGTTAAGAGATAAAAATATGGGCTTGTTAACCACCGAAAAGCTCTGCTTTTGGTGGTTAAGAGATAAAAATCTAGGCCTGTTAACCACCGAAACCTGTAACTTTCAAAAAATGGATCTGTAGCGAATAAATTTGCATGAGAATCGCAATGACTCGTCTTTTATTCCACGAATCCTTTTCCTTCATCAAAAACAAATCGAGAACCTTGATCATTCAACCAAATTTGTTGCCCACACATTCTTTGTCTGTGAAATCAAACTCTTCCAAAACTCGACATGCTGGAAGCTCTAATTTCGGTGAAATACCTCGATCTCTTCAATAACGGCTTGCTCCTGGCATCTCGGTGGATACGTTCGGATCCTGCATGTCTTACTCACGATCTGGCAATTGTCTGTTGTCTTCATTTGCTTACGGGACATATCACACAATCCCGATATGTGTGGATGAAATAGCCGTTTACAAACGCCACCACTCTTGGTGTATTGATGAACTGTAGTGCATGTTAGGCTGACACTTTGATTTACATAATTTGTGGCTTAGATGTGGCTTTGTTTGACCTGATGACTTGGCGTGTTAAATACTTTGACCAGCTGCAAAGATAACACATGTTTTATTCCATTTATTTGGGCACGTGATGAAACAGTTAGGTGTTTTTCATCTTTGGTACTTTCGGTAGTTAAACTAGACCTGAATTTAGCCTGTTAACTACTGAAAGCTCTGCTTTCAGTGGTTAATGAGCGCTTTTCAGGCCTGCCTAAACCATCGAAACCTGAGATTCTCTCTTTTTCTTGAGAATACCAAATTCAATGCTTGTTCCAAGTTTATTTTCAGAAAATAGGCTCTCTAACAAGCCTATAAAAATTTAGAAATAAATTTTTGGACCTCTTCCTATCACCTAAAATTTGACAAAATGACAATGTTATTTTAGGAGATAACATCTGGCTCCTACTCGGGGATGGAATCCTCCCAGTGAGGTTCCAAGAACAAGTAGTTCCAGTCGCCTTATCAGTTGGGCTATGGAGTCATGTGGCATGTGCAACTGTTCTTCAGCAAACCTATAGCCTAAAAACTTGTAGCTTGCATGTAGACTGCATGTTTATTCAACAACCATTAACTGAAAGAATCTACTTGCTCAGATGAAGAGCTTATTCTCCTATATACTCCTACTCTAACTGCTGCAAATACATGTTTCAGGTATATACAAATTTCCAGAAAAATAATTCAAGCAGAAAATTGCTTGACCCATCTTTATGTATACAACAAGGAACATGGAAGGAGAACAAAAGATACCACAAGAGAACTGCAACCGGCTCATGTTCACTGTTGCAAACCATGATGCCAAACTCTGTAATATATGACATTGCTGAAAACCATGAGTCCATCCATATAGCAATTGGATCATAAAATTTATGTATGACAATACCTTGTTGTTTAATGTCGAAAAGATGCTTTCCTGTATTAGTTCCATGATGTTCCTGATCTGATCTAGGACTATTGCCATATGCAATCTACTCTTTATCATCTGGAATCTCAAAAGACATAACCTTTGAATCTTTCAGAAAAGTATCATATTCAACCATAGATTTTTCAACACAATCATATTGTCCATTAATTTGATGAAACAAATCATATTCATGACATAATTCTGGAGAAAGGAAATCAGCTGTGAAAACTGAATGGTTGACTTCAACTTGATGTTGTTCTTCGATAGGCAAAGAAAAAGGCTCTTCAAGATCAGATCCATAGCTATCATATATAGGCTGGTTGTTGCTCAAATCAACATCATTTGATATAGAAATCTGATCTCCTTCGTTTGCATACTTATCAAATATAGGTGAACAAAAAACCTTTGTATCTGGCAAAGAAAGACAAGCAATCTTCAAATCCTTCTCATCAGTCACAGGCGAAAAAATGTCATAAGAAACCTCTTCAAAAATTTGAGAACAGTCCTCTTTTATAACTGATTCTTCATACAAATCAAAGGTAGTATGTGCAACAAAGATTAGATCTGATGCATCTACAAATATATAATTCTCATTATAACCATTTGTATCATGAAGATCTTCCTTAACAACATAACTTTAATCTCTGCAAACAGAAGAATCAACTGCTTCTTGTTGAACATGCTTTTCAAATTCATCACAGCATTCTTTAAAGAGACTTTCAGCTGAAAATTCATCTTCTTCTTCCCCTACCCTATAATCCTTTTCATTTTTGTTTAAAGTAGTAGGTACATAAGAAGAACAATCCCGAGAATCTTCGGTCACACAATCATCAATATTCACACCAACTCTATCTTGAAGATCTTCCTCTTGAACAAAAATAATAGAAAGAATTTCATGTTCACAACTAGAAGAATAAGCATTTTGAATATGTGAATGAAATTCTTCACAACAACCCTCAAGAAGAATTTCCCGAGCAAAATACCTTTCACATCGCTAATGGAATACTCTATGAAACTCTTTTAAAGAATATATGCTAGAAGGAGGTAAAGATCAATACCATTTGCCAGCATCTCCTTCTAATGAGAAGACAAACATTTTCATGAGCACATCCTCATGATATATATCCAGCTGAACCATACATTGATGAAATCTGATGAGATGATCTGAAGGATTATCTTCTTTCTTTTCTGCAAATCTTGGAAGGTGATCTCCCCAAATATCTATAGAAGGAACTGGATGTGGGAAACCAAGAACTGTTGAGAAGTCAAGAGGTGCAAACCTCTGAGCCAAAAGAGCTGCAAACGCTTTTGACATTTGATTATTGTGGAGTCGCCACTGAATCTGTCCTTCATCAAGTCGCCAGATAGATAATTACAACCAAATGATGTCCAAGCTTTGTCTATCATCAAAGTTGGATCTTTTCGTCTCCTAAGGAAGCTGAGCTTCGATCTCCTCTCCCCGGCAACGACGCCAATTTGTTATCGCTCCGGGAAACTCTCCTAGGCTGTAAGTCAGAGATGCCTGGTAACTCAATCTTTTTGGAAACTATTTTCTCAATAATAGGTGTGGGTTTGGATCAAGTCGGACAACTGAATCGTTTCTCACTCAAAACATGCATGAACACATTTAGATGGACAAGGCTTTCAACCACAAATGTTCAGAGAGTTTACAAATAAAGGGATGTATGGAGAAATAACTATTATATCAGCGGAATCACATATAAAGCATATATGAATGGCCAATTACAATAATTATAGGAATACTTGCAAAGTTTAACTTATGAATGCAATGATAAGATGACAGTTATTGGGCATAAACAAGCATAACAACATGAATATAATATCCAGGTGCAAGTACAGAATAGATAAGAAGATGAAATCTGAACAATTTATGGCAAAAGAAGCTTGTATTACTCAATATGAAAATGAGAAGTTTGAGTACATAATATGAAAAAAGTCTCCAAAGTCAAACCCCTTGGTGCTTCAAATGTATTTGGCTTTATAGACTTACAAGATGAAATCTAGATCCTTGAAAGATGGATCAGATTTGCTAAAAAAGTCAAACCAAACAAGTGTAGGATGAGATCTTATAAAAATGGATCTAGACTTCTAAAAATGGAAAGTCAAAACAAAATATCCTATCTTAGGTGTCAAACTCTATCTTGATAGCCTTTGTATCCTCCAAACTCTTTGACAGATGTAGAAAGTCTTCCAAGGCTAGTGAATCCTCATAGGAAATTCGAATTTACCACCTTTGGCAAAAAGACAGTTTTTTTGCTCATCAACTAGGTCACCATTTTCACTTTTCCACCTTCTTAAACATTAAATACATCAAGATAAAACCTTAAATCTGATGTATTTAATTATTATGCATCTTTAGAAGCCAACCTCGAAATATTTGGTTGAGAAAAAGTCAAATCTGTGCAAAAATATGACCTCGCTGCCATGTACAGGTTTCGGTGGTTAAGAGATAAAAATCAGGGCTTGTTAACCACCGAAAAGCTCTGCTTTCAGTGGTTAAGAGATAAAAATCTAGGCCTGTTAACCACCGAAACTTGTAACTTTCAAAAAACGGATCCGTAGCGAATAAATTTGCATGAGAATCGCAATGACTCGTCTTTTATTCCACGAATCCTTGTCCTTCATGAAAAACAAATTGAGAACCTTGATCATTCAACCAAATTTGCTGCCCACGCATTCTTTGTCTGCGAAATCAAACTCTTCCAAAACGTGACATGATGGAAGCTCTGATTTCAGTGAAAGACCTCGATCTCTTCAATAACGCCTTGCTCCTGGCATCTCGGTGGATACGTTCGGATCATGCGTGTCTTGCTCACGATCTGGCAATTGTCTATTGTCTTCATTTGCTTACAGGACATATCACACAATCCCGATATGTGTGGATGAAACAGTCGTTTACAAACACCACCACTCTCGGCGTATTGATGAATTGTAGTGCATGCTAGGCTGACGCTTTGATTTACATAATTCGTTGCTTAGATGTGGCTCTGTTTGACCTGATGACTTGGCATGTTAAAGACTTTGACTAGCTGCAAATCTAACACCTGTTTTATTCCATTTATTCGGGCGCGTGATGAAACAGTTAGCTGCTTTTTAACTTTGGTACTTTCGGTAGTTAAACTAGACCCGAATTTAGCCTGTTAACTACTGAAAGCTCTGCTTTTGGTGGTTAATGAGCGCTTTTCAGGCTTGCCTAAACCACTAAAACCTGAGATTCTCACTTTTTCTTGAGAATACCAAATTAAATGCTTGTTCCAAGTTTATTTTCAGAAAATAGGCTCTCTAACAAGCCTATAAAAATTTAGAAATAAATTTTTGGACCTCTTCCTATCACATAAAATTTGACAAAATGACAGTGTTATTTTAGGAGATAACATCTAGCTCCTACTCGGGGATGGAATCCTCCCAGTGAGGTTACAAGAACAAGTAGTTCCAGTCGCCTTATCAGTTGGGCTATGGAGTCATGTGGCCTGTGCAACTATTCTTCAGCAAACCTGTAGCCTGAAAACTTGTAGCTTTCCTGTAGACTGCCTGTTTATTCAACAACCAATAACTGAAAGAATCTACTTGCTCAGATGAAGACCTTATTCTCCTATATACTCCTACTCTAACTGTTGCAAATACATGTTTCAAGTATATACAAATTTCCAGAAAAATAATTCAAGCAGCAAATTTCTTGACCCATCTTTATGTATACAACAAGGAACATGGAAGGAGAACAAAAGATACCACAAGAGAACTGCAACCAGCTCATGTTCACTACTGAAAACCATGATGCCAAACTCTGTAATATATGACATTGCTGAAAACCATGAGTCCATCCATATAGCAATTGGATCATAAAATTTATGTATGACAATACCTTATTGTTTAAAGTCGAAAAGTTGCTTTCCTGTATTAGTTCCATGATGTTCCTGATCTGATCTAGGACTGTTGCCATATGCAATCTGCTCTTTATCATCGGGAATCTCAAAAGACATAACCTTTGAATCTTTCAAAAAAGTATCATATTCAACCACATATTTTTCAACAAAGTCATATTGTCCATTAATTTGATGAAACAAATCATATTCATGACATAATTCTGGAGAAAGGAAATCAGCGGTGAAAACTGAATGGTTGACTTCAACTTGATGTTGTTCTTTGATAGGCAAAGAAAAAGGCTCTTCAAGATCAGATCCATAGCTATCATAAATAGGCTGGTTGTTGCTCAAATCAACATCATTTGATATAGAAATCTAATCTCCTTCGTCTGCATACTTATCAAAGATAGGTGAACAAAAAACCTATGTATATGGCAAAGAAAGACAAGCAATCTTCAAATCCTTCTCATCAGTCACAAGCAAAAAAATGTCATAAGAAACCTCTTCAAAAATTTGAGAACAATCCTCTTTTATAACTGATTCTTCATACAAATCAAAGGTAGCATGTGCAACAGAGATAAGATCCGATGCATCTACAGATATATAATTCTCATTATAACCATTTGTATCATGAAGATCTTCTTTAACAACATAAATTTCATCTCTGCAAACAAAAGAATCAACTGCTTCCTGCTGAACATGCTTTTCAAATTCATCACAGCATTCTTTAAAGAGACTTTCAGCTGAAAATTCATCTTTTTCTTCCCCTACCCTATAATCCTTTTCATTTTTGTTTAAAGTAATAGGTACATAAGAAGAACAATCCCGAGAATCTTCGGTCACACAATCATCAATATTCACATCAACTCTATCTTGAAGATCTTCCTCTTGAACAACAATAAGAGAAATAATTTCATGTTCACAACTAGAAGAATAAAAATTTTCAATATGTGAATGAAATTCTTCACAACAACCCTCAAGAAGAATTTCCCGAGCAAAATACCTTTCACATCGCTGATGGAATACTCTATGAAACTCTTTTAAAGAAGATATTCTAGAAGGAGGTAAAGATCGATACCATTCACAAGCATCTCCTTCTAATGAGAAGACAAACATTTTCATGAGCACATCCTCATGATATATATCCAGCTGAACCATGCATTGATGAAATCTGATGAGATGATCTAAAGGATTATCTTCTTTCTTTTCTGCAAATCTTGGAAGGTGATCTCCCCAAATATCTATAGAAGGAACTGGATGTGGGAAACCAGGAACTATTGAGAAGTCAAGAGGTGTAAACCTCCGAGCCAAAAGAGCTGCAAATGCTTTTGACATTTGATTATTGTGGAGTCGCCACTGAATCTGTCCTTCATGGAGTCGCCAGATAGATAATTACAACCAAATGATGTCCAAGCTTTGTCTATCATCAAAGATGGATCTTGTCATCTCCCAAAGAAGCTGAGCTTCGATCTCCTCTCCCCGGCAATGGTGCCAATTTGTTATCGCTCCAGGAAACTCTCCTAGGCTGTAAGTTAGAGATGCCTGGTAACTCAATCTTTTTGGAAACTATTTTCTCAATAATAGGTGTGGGTTTAGATCAAGTCGGAGGAATGAATCATTTCTCACTCAAAACATGCATGAACACATTTAAATGGACAAGGTTTTCAACCACAAATGTTTAGAGAGCTTACAAATAAGAGGATGTATGGAGAAATAACTATTATATAGGCAGAATCACATATAAAGCAGATATGAATGGCCAATTACAATAATCATAGGAATACTTGCAAAGTTTAACTTATGAATGCAATGATAAGATGACAGTTATCGGGCATAAACAAGCATAACAGCATGAATATAATATCCAGGTGCAAGTACAGAATAGATAAGAAGATGAAATTTGAACAAGTTATGGCAAAAGAAGATTGTATTACTCAATATGAAAATGAGAAGTTTGAGTACATAATATGAAAAAAGTCTCCAAAGTCGAACCCCTTGGTGCTTCAAATGTCTTTGGCTTTATATCCTTACAAGATGAAATCTAGATCCTTGAAAGATGGATCGGATTTGCTAAAAATAGTCAAACCAAACAAGTGTAGAATGAGATCCTATAAAAATGGATCTAGACTTCTAAAAATGGAAAGTCAAAACAAAATATCCTATCTTAGGTGTCAAACTCTATCTTGATATCCTTTATATCCTCCAAACTCTTTGACAGATGTAGAAAGTCTTCCAAGGCTGATGAATCCTCATAGGAAATTCGAATTTACCACCTTTGGCAAAAAGACAGTTTTTTTGCTCATCAACTAGGTCACCATTTTCACTTTTCCACCTTCTTAAACATTAAATACATCAAGATAAAACCTTAAATCTGATGTATTTAATTATTATGCATCTTTAGAAACCAACCTCGAAAGATTTGGTTGAGAAAAAGTCAAATCTGTGCAAAAATATGACCTCGTTGCCATGTACAGGTTTCGGTGGTTAAGAGATAAAAATCTGGGCTTGTTAACCACCGAAAAGCTCTGCTTTCGGTGGTTAAGAGATAAAAATCTGGGCTTGTTAACCACCCAAACCTGTAACTTTCAAAAAACGGATCTATAGCGAATAAATTTGCATGAGAATCGCAATGACTCATCTTTTATTCCACGAATCCTTGTCCTTCATGAAAAACAAATTGAGAACCTTGATCATTCAACCAAATTTGTTGCCCACGCATTCTTTGTCTGTGAAATCAAACTATTCCAAAATGTGACATGATGGAAGCTCTGATTTCGGTGAAAGACCTCGATCTCTTCAATAACACCTTGCTCCTGGCATCTCGGTGGATACGTTCGGATCCTGTGTGTCTTGCTCACGATCTGGCAATTGTCTGTTGTCTTCATTTGCTTACAAGACATATCACACAATCCCAATATGTGTGGATGTAATAGTCATTTACAAACGCCACCACTCTCGGCGTATTGATGAACTGTAGTGCATGCTAGGCTGACGCTTTGATTTACATAATTCGTGGCTTATATGTGGCTCTGTTTGACTTGATGACTTGGCATGTTAAAGACTTTGACCAGCTGCAAAGCTAACATCTGTTTATTCCATTTATTCGGGCGCATGATGAAACAGTTAGCTGCTTTTCAGCTCTGGTACTTTCGGTAGTTAAACTAGACCCGAATTTAGCCTGTTAACTACCGAAAGCTTTGCTTTCAGTGGTTAATGAGCACTTTTCAGGCCCGCCTAAACCACCAAAACCTGAGATTCTCGCTTTTTCTTGAGAATACCAAATTCAATGCTTGTTCCAAGTTTATTTTCAGAAAATAGGCTCTCTAACAAGCTTATAAAAATTTAAAAATAAATTTTTGGACCTCTTCCTATCACCTAAAATTTGACAAAATGACAGTGCTATTTTAGGAGATAACAGGAGTGTTAAAGGAAAAAGTATATGTTCAACAACCCCCTGGTTTTGAAACTCATGGAATTGAGAAGAAAGTGTATAGGTTGAAGAAAGCATTGTGTGGGTTCAAGCAAGAACCCAAGGCTTGGTATAGCGGCATTGATTCATACTTGTTGAGCAATGGTTTTAGTAAAATCAGCAGTGAGCTAACACTTTACATCAAAATTAGAAATCAAGGTGAAATTCTAATTATTTGTTTATATGTAGATGATCTGATTTTTACAAGAAATATCAATTTGTCCATAGAAGAATTCAAAACAACAATGAATAAAGAATTTGAAATGACATATATGGGATTATTGAGATACTTTCTTGCTATTGAGATTAAACAAACAAATGAAGGTATCTTCATATCTCAAACCAAGTA
>JASDQU010307417.1:32697-46085 GCA_032191745.1 Picea mariana | reverse complement strand
CACACACACCTAGGATTTATTTTTCCTAAGGTTATTCCTTGTTTATTAGTCATAATTAGTCATTATCCAGTCTCCTATATTTTAGGGGAGAATATTCCACCTGGAGAATATTCTCTTTCAGTTGACACTTCAGTTTGACTAGTTGAGTTTAGTTTACATGTTGCATTGGTTTTGTCACCATGCAACACTAGGATCATCACCAACTCACTACTCTTTGTTCAGTCAGTTAACTGAAGACTAGTTGACTAGTTAACTCAGGTAGGTGGCAGTTCACTCTCGTAACTGCTTGAGACACTAGACTAGGTGGCAGTTTACTCTTGTAACTATTGGTGTGTGTCCAAATCAATCTACACCACCACTATGGCTCATTAGTTACTCATTTATTCTATATATATTGTAAATTATTCACTCTTTGAGTGTGGAATACGGTTAATGAGAATTCTTCCATTCTTTCTATCTTGCTTCTTCTTTCTCAATTTATCTCTGCAAATGTGTGTAGTATTTTCTAGCTAGATCTATTCTATGCAGGTTCAACACATTTACATTGAGTATTGTCTATGGGTCACTGGTGTCACGAGTAGGAGTTCCTGAGGAATTGTCTCCATCTTCTTTTAGAATAGTGTTAATGAAAGAGTTGTTGAAACCAAAATCCAATAGATGTTCTACAAAAATACCACTAGGGTCAAACCTTTTTTCTTTTTCAGCATATTTTAAGTTGAGGCTATGGAAGTGGCATCAAAATTCATCAATATTATTCATATTTCTAAATATTAAATCCTCGACTTTCCAAGGCAGACGTATGAATTTTTTTTTCTCTTTTCATGGAAAAAATGAAACGAGTAGGTGTACTACCTTGCTATCTCCGCAACAAAATTTTTGTCTCATATGTGGCATGGAAGGAAGGAAGTATTTTATTTGGATCCAAAAATACTTATAACGTTATAATTTTCCATTGTTATAGTGTCCCCTTCCTATCTAGGAACTTACTTGCCTAGTCAGACATCTGGGGAGCATTTTTTCCAAACATCAATTCTTTAAAAACTAAGACAAAATCATTAAAGACTTCATAAAAATGTTGGGAGGCCTTGTGCCTCCACAATGATTGATACCAGAAGGTTACTGAGTCAAACTCACAGTTTACCTTCTTGCAGACAGATAATCTCGGGAACTAACAGCAATGTGCTATCACAAAGACCAAATAAGATGACATAAAATATTTCTTCTCCTTCTTGTTTTGCGCCAATTGAGAAGATATTTCGATGGAAATAAACTTACCCCAATAGAAGATGGCATGTTCCTTTACCATAAAATAAAGAATGTAAAGGATCATCTGGGAGATGCTAGTCATGGTTTCCTATCCTGTTATCCTCGTAAACATCCATGCGATTTCCCGAAAGGGATTTTTAAATGCGCCAATATACAATCTTGTAATTTCCTTGGGGACAATCATTGGGTTCTCTATGAATTCAGGTAAGAGGTCGAGTCCATTGTCATGCTTTTTTAAGAAATCCATGCAATCTTCACCTTTGAAGGTGAGCGTTGGCTCAGGATGCCTCAACATCTTATGGAAAACCTGAGGTGATAGAGAGACAGGGGAATGGTCCTGAAACTGGATGATTTGTTGGCTTGGAATGTATCTCTCATCGCACCAAGTGACCAACTCCTTACAATCAAAATCTTCCAAGACACACCATGCGCGCACAATTCTAGACATACAAATTATTTCCTTCTGGGAAGAAGGGGATGAATAATAGGAATATGCCCTGGACCAGTGAAAACTCTGATCCTCGTGCCAAAAAATATTCAGTGTATCTCCATACAATTGTTGTCGACTTGTTTTCATAAGTCAAAGAGGACATTCCCTTGCTCCAAATCATGTTAGGAATGAACACTGGTGGGAGATAGTATAATCCTCCATAAATCTTCTTTAATGCACTTTAATAGGAGGTCTCCTCGAGCCTTTCTCTTATTAATGACCATCCCTTTGAACCTGCATGGTAAGTTATTAGCATTAAAAGCATAGTAAATGTGAATTGGGAAAGGCGCAAGGGTGGCGGGGACGTATGGGGGAAATATGTGACTTGATATGTTTTGTGAACCTAAGATCCCGTGATGGTATGAGGCGTGAAATTGGCTATGTGTGGAATGACATGGTGGTAGGATGAATTCATGAAGGTAGAATGACACTTAGGTAGTTCGGGGAGTCTCGGGATCGAAATGTAGATCATGGAACTCTTTGGTGCAATATGTCTATCACGGAACACAAGATCAATCTCGTCAACATGAAAGATCGATCTCGTCAACCCGAGAACTCGTGATTGTAAAATTGGCTAAGTATGGAACAACACGGTGGTTGGTCAGACTCATGAAATGAAGTTGTAGATGGAGGTGAGAAAATGTAAGTCCACCAACCCGGGAACTCTTGATCTAAAATGTGACTAAGTGTTAGAACTAGAAAGGGATAGTAAGAGGGGGGAAATGGGTAAGTGTAGAAGGGAGCAAAGAAAGGGGGAAATGAATTTGGGAAAATAGAAAAGAGGAGGGAATTTTTTGGAAGCAGAAAATGACCTCAACAATAGGCTCCAACTATGGGATGATGACCCGTTGTGGGTTGTCAAGAATCCATAATCTATCGTGATCAGGTTCTTCCTCCCATTGGGCAATGGAGTCAGATTAAGAATATACAAACTAGAAATAAGATTATGTGCAATAAGAATGAAAATTGTTAGGAGAAGAAACCTTTCAGATGTTTCCCGTTGATAGGCAACATTAACCTTTTTCCTTTCATATCTTGGAGCATATATGAGTTGAATCCAAATATCTTTTTGATGACATAGGGTCCAATTCCAAAGTACTTTGAACTTCGTGTGCATGGATGGCTTTTCCTTGGCTTTGTTCCAAAGCAGTACCAGTTCTCCCTTCTGAAATTTCTTCATAGTTGTGCTTTGATGAAAATAATTTTTGACAATATGCTACCTCTGAGAAGTTTGGTTCATGGCTTTGCTTCATTCCTCCTCCATCTTTAGCAATTGATTGATTCTTTTCTAAGTAGGTGAAATGTCTTCCGTATTTTCAGTATTAACCACAAAGATCAATGAGTTAATATCAAGGTTAATTGGCATTTTTTCCTCTTTCCCATAGACCAATAGATACGGAGTCATCCTGGTACTATCTTTAGGGGTTGTCATTCTTGCCCATAATGCTTCTATCAGCTTCAAGTGACAATTTCTATGGTTTCCATCAACAGTTTTTTTCAATATCTGCAAAAAAAATTTGTTCATGGATTCGACAAGTCCATTTCCTTGTGGATAACAACTCGAAGACTAACCCATAACGATCCCATATTGTCCGCAAAAATCCATGAATTTTGACCCAATGAAGATCGAACTGTTGTCTATGATAAATTTATCAGGAACACCAAACCTTGACAGAATGTTGTTTTTGAGGAATCCAATCAATTCTTCAATTTCATCCTTCATCAATGCCACCTCTTCTGGCCATTTTGTGAAATAATCAGTAGATGTTATAATGTACATGTTCCCTTTTCTAGACTTCATATTAATCAGCCCAATGACATCAAGTCCCCATCGGGAAAATGGTTGTTCCACCACAATCGCCTACAAAGGCATCACAACTTTCTTCATTTTTCCTGAGAACTACTGGCATGATAAACATCTCCTTATTGCGTCATATGAGTCCTTGAAGATTGACATCGAGTAGAATCTTGCTCTGATTATTTTGTGAGCAGTTGCAGTGGGTGCAAAGTGTCCACCGCATATTCCCTCATCAAATTCTTTGATCAGTGTTGGAGCTTGATTTTGATCGACGCATATCAATAGTATACCATCAAAATTTCTTCTGAAAAGTATATCAGCAATCAATACATATTGGTTCTCCTTCATCTTGAGTGTCCTTCACTCCTTGGAACTCATTGTAATAGGGAATTTTTTGGATCTTAAATAAAATATGATATCTATGTACAACTCTGAATCAGCTAATGGTTCCCCGACTGAGATTGAAATCATTCCATCAAATGATTCCTCATTCGCCATAAGCTTGCATAATCCTTTTCCTTTTATTGCCTTCAACGGTTTGATCTCGATATCATACTCTTGGATTTTTCCTAACCAGTTGGCCCATTTTCCTTCCCTCAACTGTTGATTTAGGAGCATCTTGACAGGGGACAAGGGGACATAGGAAATTACATGAGAGTTTAGTACATAAGTCCGAAAGTGTGCCACAACTTTTAAAATAGCCAAATCCTATTTCTTGAGTTATGAATACCTAAACTCATAGTCATGAAATTTTTTTATGATAAAACTTATGGGGAGCTCTTCTCCATTGTTATTTTTCTGAGTGAGGACGAACACGACAACTGCCTCTATAAAAAATGAATAGATAATGAAATAGTTTTGAAAATATGGACTAATGAGGATGGGAGTAGTGGTGATGGCCCCCTTGATCTTGTTGAATGATTCCTGAGTATCTATTGTCCACTTGAACCCCTGCTGTTTTTTCAGCAATAAATTGATGGGTTTTACGATGCTTGCGTAATCAGGAACAAATATTCCAACAAAATTAATTTTCCCAAATAATGATTGGAATCCCTTCTTTGATGTCAAGGGTTTGAGTTCATTAATCTATTTAACTCTTTCAGGGTCAATGTAAATCCATTCCTTGCATACAATGTGTCCCAACAGCTTTCCTTGAGTCACAACAAACAAGCATTTTTTTGGGTTGAGAGAGACATTGTATGATCTACATCTTTCAAAAAAAAATCTTAAATGATGGATGAGATCCTCCCTTTTTCGTAAATGCACTGTCAATTCATCTTGGTAGTCTACCATGAACTTTCCTTTCATTCTGATGAATGCATGGTCCATGGCTCTTTGGAACATAGCTCCAACATTCTTCAAGTCGAAGGGAATTATAGCATAAGCATATGTTTCCCATGGTGTGATAAATGTTGTTTTTTCTCTATCTTCCTTAGCCACTAAAACTTCATTATATCTAGAGAAACCATCCAACATAGACATACATGTCAATCCAGTAACTTGTTGCAGCAAAAACTCCATGTTGGGTAGTGGAAAATTATCTTTTATGCTTGCTCTGTTAAGATCTCTGAAATCAACACACATTCAAATTTCTTCGGTCTTCTTCTTAACAATCACTGGATTTGAAAGCCAGTATGAATGTATGATAGGATAGATTATCCCTGATTTCTTTAACTTTTCGAACTTAATTTTTACGAGAGGTTTCGGCATGGGATTCATCATTATTATTTTTTGTTTCACGGATTTGGCTTCTTCCCTCAAAGGAATGACATGTTGGAATATTGTTTTTTCATAAGACTTTAATTCGTCATAAGTCCAAGAAAACACATCCATATATTCCTTGAATAAGGTGACATATTGATCAAGTTCTTTGGGGGTGCAATCGACTCCCAAATTGACATATTTAGGGGACTAGTCCATTCCAATATTGAATTTTCTTGTCTCTTGCACCTTTTGAACTGAAACTTCTTCACAAAGATTCTTGGCATGATTTTATTTTATGAACAAAGATTGACCTTGTATGCAGTCTTTGGGGACGAAAATCTCTTTATCATCTTCATCATCAGCATCATTTATAAAAAAAATCTCCAATTGTTCATCATTGTCAAACACTTTCAAGTACTCAATATTATCAGGCACGGATGGCCTAAAGTCCCTTCCCACTTGGAAATATGCTTTTCTCAGGATATTGTTTGGATTTGATAGTGAAGCTAAAAAAGCTAGTGAATCGACCTTATGGTTATTATCCCTTGGAATGAAACCAATATTGAAAGAGTTGAAATATTTCATCAATTCATTAACTCTTTTGAAATACAATTTAAGTATTTCCTTTTTTATCTTGTATTTTTGAGTAACCTGGTTGATGACCAACTCTTAATCTCCAGTCACAATGAGATGTTTTATTTTCAATCCTTGTGCAAGGATCCTCCCTTGGATTAAAGCTTCGTATTCTACCTTGTTATTCATGCATGGAAACTCTAGTCTTACAGTGTGAGGATGCGTCATCTTATCTGGGCTTACGCGAACAATCCCAACTCCGTTCCTTGATTTAGAGCATGCTCCATCGAATAAAATTCTCTAGTAACCTTCAAATACACATTCTGGGACCTACAAGTTTTGAAATCGTTCTAGGTTTTTGTTTTGATCCATGTCCAAGATAGCATAGTTTCTAATCCTGGCATCTATTTATTCTTCCATTAATTCATTTTCCTTCTTCTTGAAGGAGAAAGGTTTTCTGGGCTCTTGGGGTACTTTAATCATTGATCCCTCCTTTCCTGGTATCATCATACAGCTACCATCGTTCATTATATATCCACCGATCATGGAGCTCCAATATATTCCCAGCACAACCCCATATGTTGGAGACAGGTCTACCACAATAATGTTAAAAACCATGATGATATGGGGATTTGTTATAATCCATGCATAGAAATCCTTGATATCTTCGTATGTCAGCACCTTTCTTGAATTGATGGAATATATTCTCTCTCCAGTTTCATAATATTTAGTGTAGCTCATTCCCAATGCTTCCATGACCACGAGTGGCATTATATTATTTGTCGCACCAGTTTCAACTAAACGTTTATGTAATGCAAAATCATGGTTTTCAATTGCGATGTAGAAGGGTGGAATTTTGCCTCTAAGATTAGCAGTCGACGGGCTTTGGTTCTATTTTGGAGTGGTAACGACAACTTCCATTCTTTTTGATGGATCATCTAGAAACTTCAAGATATTATGCCTCTGTCGAGGAATCTTCACCACTTATGTAAAAGGAAAGGTTATCCTTAGTTTACTTAAGTTCTCCACGACATTGTAAGTCATTTGAGTTTATCTTGTCACTACGGGTTGCCTTGTGGTTACAACTTTCACCGTCTCATTCGACACTTTTTCACTGGATTTTTCCTTTCCTTTTTCTTCTTTTTTTCTTTGTCAAATTATCGTTTATTCTTTGGTCTATTTACAAATCCTCTTATCTGGGAGACGTTTTCTTATGGGTTAGGATCATTGTCGCCCTCTTCAATCTGTACATGGGTGCCTCACATCCGTGCATCTACACTGTCTCAGATAATTCATCAGGTAAGAAATAACCTTCTTGTTCGGTAGATTTCTCATCACAAACATCATCCAAAACAACTGCATTTGGAGTGGGTTGTCTGGGAACCCTTGGTATCGGTGGATCTTCAATATTCCCAAATCTGACCCTGTTTTCGGGGGTAGTGTTCCTCCTTTGTTCAGGAATTGGCATTCTTGGGTTTGGCATGTAATTATCTCCCCTTCTCAGAATGGTTATTTCATTCTTCATCTGTTTGATGGTTCTATTCATCTGCGCAATCTCAATTCTCTTCTTTGCTTCCTGTGCTGCTGTAGGGTCAACTTTTACATCAAGTATGGTTCCCTTAAAACATCATCCTCCCACCATTTGATTTTGAGTTGATCAAGGTTTAAACTCTTCGTTTCTTCTCGAGCTGTAAGCTCCTTGATTTTCAATATTCAATCCTCCATCTGTCTTTGTACTTTTCCCAATATAATGTTGAGTTCGATGCCCATTTCAATCTAAATTTATTTTATCTCAGTAGCCTTAGTCATTTCTTCCTCTAGGTTATCCATGTAGGATGTTCTAATGGAATATTTCACATTCGAGGGCATTGAATTCTTATAGCAACCGAGAATGATTGGGTCATTTGGTATTTTGTCCTCTAGGATTCTACTCAAAGTCTTATTGAACCTGAGATTGAAATCTGGTATCCTTTCATTCTTCCTTAACCCAATTAGGGTGGAGTCTATGAGGAGGGTATGGTAGGAAATTGGGTGGGAAAACATATTAAGGAACATAACTTTGAGGTCATTAAATGAGCAGATGGATCTACTGGGTAATGTTGTATACCATTCATAATCTCTTTCTGATAAATTTTTCAAAAATAACCTCACCATGACATCATCATGTTCAACTCAATGGAAGTCACAAACGTTAAGAAATAAATGAAAATGCCTCTTTGCATCAATTGTCCCATATCCAGAAAATTCCTTCAAGGTGCCCTTAGGGAGAACTGGGAGTTCATGTTGTTCTCCCATGAGATTAATAGGGGAATCTCTCACCTTCCTTATATTTCCAAACCCTAGGATTCCTTGGTTTCTTGCAACATTTCTTTCGCCTCCTTGTCTCTCTTCATGATGTTTGATTCAGGGTTGTTCGTCTCTCGCTACCACTTTTAAGGAGGTTTTAGAATCAGACCTTTCACTTCTAGGGACAAAGAGTTGTTTACTTTTACTTTGGGTGATGGGTCCCTTTGTTGGCCCTTGGTTATGGAAGGAGGTGAATATCAAGGAAGAAAAGGTAAAATGAGAACTGCGCGGGAAACATAGTGACTGTCACTAGGACGAAGTAAGCAAAAGATCAGAAAAGATGGAGTGAAGTATGGAAAACCAAGTCATTGAATGAGAAGATCAAGGATGACATATCAGTAAGAGAAAAGAATCGTAGACAACTCAGACAGCAGAGAAATCCACCATTGGATGCTTTGGAGCACTGCGTGACGAGGAAGGAAAGACAGGCTAGCGAAGCCTAGAAAAGCAGGTCAAGTTGACCTAGGGTTTTAGACACCTAGGGTTTTGACACCTAGGTTTAGACCTAAGGCTATCGGTGAGGGACTGTAATGTATAAATAGAGGTCGAGAGGACCTAGGTCGAGGGAGTAGTAACATTGGGTATTTCTATTGATTGTGGTTGATTGAGAGATTATTGTATGGTGAGAGAGAGAAGTGTTGAGAGTGAGAGCCTTCTAGTATTGTAAGATCTTTAGCTGGTTGTGAAGATCAGATCCTGCAGTTGGGTGCACAGGAAGGGGAGACAAGAAGAGAGAGGATCTATTGGCTAGAGCGCAGATCAGAACTGTAAGATTTATCTTAATATATCATAAGCCCAGTTCTGTGGACGTATCTTTAGAGAGAGGGTGAACATGTACATTTTGTGTTGTATGTGTGATTGATTCTTGGATTCATGTCATTGTTATGATATCATTTTCATTATTGTGTTAGATCAGATCTATAGTTGCGCAGAGTATATCTAGTTGATAAGTGACACATGAATGCTACATTATTGTTGTATTAGTTCCACTTGATATTCCCCTGGTTGTAGACATCCCTGTCCTACAACCCTCCTCTTAGCTACTTCGGGTGAGACTGCATCTTCTTCACAGGTGTTTTTGAAAGTGCCAGTAGCTAGGGCTTGTTGGTGCGCTCTTGGAGTGAACCCTGGGTCTACCCCTGTGCCAACAAATGGTTATATTGCCAAAGCGAGCCAAAAACCATAGGAAGCTGCGAAGTTAGGTACACAGGTCGAAGCTGCCCAAAGGACCATGTACGAAGTTGTGAAGAGGCCTGGAGTGAAATTCCTCGAGAACAATGGGTACACAGATTCATTAACATGCTGGACATGACCCCTATTAACTGGTACCTTCAAGCAGAGTTGTGCCTTATCACCGCAGATTGGGAAGGTATGATTCAGAATTTTGTAACCACCTTTTTGTTTGAAAGTGAATTTCCCTCAATAGATCAAGCATTAAATATTGTGAGGAAAAAAGTATTTAAGGAGTCATCCAGCCTCCCTTTGGAGAAAGAAGAGGATGAATGGACTACGCCATTCCAAAAATTACAAGGATGTTACAACATTAATGCCATGAAGATGATGATCCGAGGAAGGTAAACATTGTTGAGATAGAAGGCCATAGGGATGTGGAAGGACCAAGAGTTGAACTGCCATTCATTAGGCAGCTGATCAAGATAAAGAAAGTTAATATTGGGACAGAGGCGACACTGAAGCTTGCCAATGTTAGAGATTACTGGGATGCTGCTACCATTGACAAAATTACAGAATTAATGCAAGAGTATTAGGACTTGTTTCCGACCAAGTTCACTGATATGAAGGGTATCAAAGGACCTATGGGAGAGATGAGAATACCTTTGAAACCAGATGTGAAGCCAGTCAAGCAAAGACCCTATAGGTTGAACCTGAAATATAAGGAAAAAGTGAAGATTGAGCTCGACAAAATGCTAGAAGCAGGGATTATTGAACCTGTCGAAGAGTCGGAGTGGATTAGCCCTATGGTAGTACAAGACAAGAAGACAAGCATGATCAAAATATGTGTGGACCTCAGAAAGATGAACGATGCTTTTTTGCATGACCCTTTCCCTACACCATTCATAGACGAAGTGTTAGACAATGTGGGAGGCCAGGAGGTATATTCTTTTACAGATGGGTTTTCAGGATACCATCAGATTCGGATTGCCAAGGAGGACCTCCACAAGACCACATTTTCCACAAAATGGGGATCCTACTAATACACAGTGATGCCATTTGGACTGAAAAATGCCCCATCCATCTTTTCTAGGGTGGTGGTCGAAGAGTTCAAAGAATTTTTTCATAAGTTTTTAGAAGCCTATTTTGATGACTGGACTGTTTTTAGTTTGCTGAAAAATCATGTTGAATGTCTAAGTCTAATGTTGGATAAATGCAGGCAATGTCAAATTGCTTTGAATTTGAAGAAGTGCATCTTCTTCTCACCATTTGGAGTATTATTAGGTCATATTGTATGCAAGAAAGGATTGTTGGTGAACCCATCCAAAATTGCAATTATAGTTGATTTTCCACCTCCTACCTCAGTCAAACAACTGCGCACTGCGCTAGGACATACTGGCTATTACAGGAAATTTATCAAAGGATATGATCAGATTACTGCACCAATGGAGAAGTTATTAAAGAAAGATTGTGAATTTGGTTGGACAGAAGAATGCCAACAGAGCTTCGACACACTGAAACAAAAGATGGTGACTGCGCCTATTCTGGTCTTTCCAGATTGGAGAAAGGAATTTCATGTGCATGTTGATGCATATTCCATTGCATTAGGAGCAGTACTAGCACAACCTGGAGAAAGGGACATTGATCATCCATTAGCATTTGTCAGCAGAAAGCTATCTACAGTTGAAATCAATGACACTACTACAGAGAGAGAAGGATTAGCCATGGTGTACGCGTTACAAAAATTCTACCATTACTTACTAGGAGGACACTTTAAAATGTTTACTAATCACTCTGTGCTGAAGTACCTAGTCAACGAGCCAGTGTTGGGGGGGTGAATATGCATATGGCTTATCCTATTTCAAGAATATGATTTTGAGATCATAGTTAAGCCAGGAAGAATGAACAAGGGACTTGACCACCTGTCGAGGTTGGAACATGGCGAAGAACCCACTAGTCTGGAAGATACACTACCAGATGCACAATTGCTCGCCATTAGGAAGATGGATGACCACTTCACAGACATATTCTAATTCCTATCAATATGAATGGCTCCAAGTNATTGTTGGTGGATCCATCCAAAATTGCAATTATAGTTGATTTACCACCTCCTACCTCAGTCAAACAACTACGCACTATGCTAGGAAAAATTGGCTATTATAGGAAATTTATCAAAGGATATGCTTAGATTATTGTGCCAATGGAGAAGTTATTAAAGAAAGACTGTCAGTTTGGTTGGACAGAAGAATGCCAGTAGAGCTTCGATACACTGAAACAAAAGATGGTGACTGCACCTATTCCAGTCTTTCCAGATTGGAGCAAGGAATTTCATGTGCACGTTGATGCGTCTTCCATTGCATTAGGAGCGGTACTAGAACAACCTGGAGAAGGGTACATTGATCATCCATTAGCATTTTCCAGCAAAAATCTATCTACAGCTGAAATCAATTACACTACTACAGAGAGAGAAGGATTAGCCATGGTGTATGTGCTGCAAAAATTCCTCCATTACTTACTAGGAGGACACTTTAAAATGTTTACTGATCACTCTGCGTTGAAGTATCTAGTCAACAAGCCAGTTTTGGGGGGGTGAATATGCCGATGGCTTCTCCTATTTCAAGAATATGATTTTGAGATCATAGTTAAGCCAAGAAGAATGAACAAGGGACCTGACCACCTGTCGAGGTTGGAACATGGCGAAGAACCCACCAGTCTGGAGGATACACTACCGGATGCAAAACTTCTTGCCATCAGTAAAAGGGATGACCACTTCACAGACATAGTCCAATTCCTGTCAACAAGAATGGCTCCAAGTGAGTATACAATTTCCCATAAGAAACAACTAGTGGTGCACGCTGCAGAATTTTCACTAATAGTTGGTCAGCTATATAAGATGGGACTCGATGAGATACTAAGAATATGTGTGATGGAGGTAGAGCGCCCACTGATCCTCGCAGAAGCTCATGAAGACATCGCAGGAGGACATTATGCAGGCAAAGAAACTACGCAGAAGGTTCTACGAGCTAGCCTTTGGTGGCCTACTTTACACAAAGATGCTAAAGAGTATACTAGAGCCTGTGATGTATGCCAAAGAGTTGGAAAACCATCTAGAAGAGACAAAATGCCACTAGCACCGCAGATGACCCTACAAGCATTTGAAAAATGGGCCATTGACTTCGTGGGACCTATAAACCCACCAAGAAAGCACACAGGAGCAAGGTATATTATCACTGCGACAGAATACCTGACTAGATGGGCCGAAGAAAGAGCAGTCAAGGACTGTAGTGCAAGTACAGCCACATGTTTTATATTTGATGACATAATAACCAGGTTTGGATGCCCTAAGACCCTGATGAGTGATCAAGGCACTCATTTCATCAACAAGAGAATTGAGGCTCTGACTGAAGAATTTGCAGTTCACCATTAGAAGAGTACACCTTACCATCCACAAGCAAACAGAATGGTTGAAGCATTCAAAAAAATCTTGGAGACAACCTTGACAAAGATTTGCAGTGTGAACAGGGATGACTGGGATTTAAGAGTACCAATAGTACCAATAGTACTCTGGGCTTATAAAACCATTTGTAAGAAATTAACAATGCAGACTCCTTTCAAGTTGGTTTATGGTCTTGAAGTTGTTGTCCCGATGGAGTTCTTGGTACCGAGCTTAAGAATTATTGCATTTACAAACATGGATGACACTGGAATTGCTCATGAGAGGCTTGCTCAGCTGGTTGAACTTGAAGAAGACATATTTATGGCAGGATTCCATCAGTAGGTACAGAAGGAAAGAGAGAAGGCCTATCATGACAGTGTTGACGGGCGAAACTGACCGTCCGTCAACTGGGAGAGTGGAACCGGTCCGGGGTTGTCTAAATAACCCAGGCTGTTTGGTATGGACCACCCTGACGAGTTTAACAACTCCGTTGGCCGCCCTAAGGTCTCGTAAGGAAACCAAAGAGAAAGTGATCTGAGCTAAATGATCCAAACTAAGGAAACTAGAAACTAATAAAACAAACTACAATAAACTAACTAACTAAA
>JASDQU010307417.1:4128-22957 GCA_032191745.1 Picea mariana | reverse complement strand
ATTGACTTCATGGGACCTATAAACCCACTAGGGAAGCGCACATGAGCAAGGTATATTATTATTGTGACATAATACCTGACTAGATAGGCTGAAGCAAGAGCAGTCAAGGAATGTAGTGCAACTACAGCTACGCGTTTTATATTTGATGACATAATAACCAGGTTTGGATACCCTAAGACCCTTATGAATGATCAAGGCACTCATTTCATCAACAATACAGTTGAAGCTCTGACTGAAGAATTTGTAGTCCACCATCAGAAGAGTACACCTTACCATCCACAAGAAAACGGAACGGTTGAAGCATTCAACAAAATCTTGGAGACAACATTGACAAATATTTGCAGTGTGAATAGGGATGACTGGGATTTAAGAGTACCAGCAGTACTCTAGGATTATAGAACCACTTGCAATAAATTAGCAATGGAGACCCCTTTCAAGTTGGTTTATGGTCTTGAAGTTGTTGTCCCGATGGAGTACTTGGTACCGAGCTTAATAATTGTTGCATTTACATACATGGATGATACTGGCGCTATTCATGAGAGGCTTGCCCAGCTGGTTGAACTAGAAGAAGACATATTTATGGAAGGATTCTACCAACAGGTATGACAGTGAATTTATAAGACATCTAGGGAAGTTCAGAATGCATTGGCTTGGACCATATGAGATCGTCTATGTTACAGAAGGAGGAGTTGCGCAACTGAAGACATTGAAGGGAAAATGGAAAGAGGGATTAGTAAATGGGAATCTGCTGAAGTTGTACTATGACAACTAGCTGCCTCACGGCTCTTAGTAAAAGCAAGGAAGAAAAGTGTCTAGGTACTAGGTGCAGTTGAAACTGGGTACCAAACATAGAAAAGACAGCCTGCACAAGGATGGGAAAGAGACATGGAGAAGAAAGCAAAGGCTACACTCCATAGTCCAAAGTCGAAGTGACTTGGAAGGATCAGAACTGAAGTGCCTTGGGATGAGTCACACGTGAGTGTTGGGGGCCTGTTGGCCCTTAGTTATGGAAGGAAGTGAAGATCAAGGAAGAAAAGGTAAAATGAGAACTGCGTGGGAAACACAGTGACTGTCACTAGGTCGAAGTAAGCAAAAGAGTAGAAAAGATGGAGCGAAGTATGGAAAAGAAATCCGTTGAATGAGTAGATCAGGGATGATAGATCAGCAAGAGAAAAGAATCGTAGAAAACTCAGCAAGCAGATAAAACCACCATTGGATGCTTTGGAGCACCACACGATGAGGAAGGAAAGACAGGCTGGCGAAGCCCAGAAAATACGGGTCAACTTGACCTAGGGTTTTAGACACCTAGGGTTTTGGGTAATTAGGGTTTTGACACCTAGGTTTAGACCTAAGGCTATTGGTGAGGGACTGTAATGTATAAATAGAGGTTGATAGAACCTAGGTCGAGGGAGTAGTAACATTGGGTATTGTTATTGATTGTGGCTGATTGAGAGATTATTGTACGGTGAGAGAGAGAAGTGTTGAGAGTGACAGCGTTCTAGTATTGTAAGATCTTCAGCTAGGTGTGAATATCAGATCTTGCAACTGGGTGCACAGGAAGGGGAGAGAAGAAGAGAGAGGATTTGCTGGCTAGAGCACAGATCAGAACTGTAAGCTTTATCTTAATATATCATAATCCCAGTTATATGGACATAGCCCTAGAGAGAGGGTGAACCACGTACATTTTGTGTTGTATGTGTGATTGATGTCTGGATTCCTGTCATTGTTATGTTGTCATTTTCATTATTGTGTTAGATCAGATATATAGCTGTGTAGAGTATATCTAGTTGATAAGTGACACATGAACGCTACATTATTGTTGTATTAGTTCCACTTGATATTCCTTTGGTTGTAGACATCCCTGTCCTGCAACCCCCCTCTTAGCTGCTTCGGGTGAGACTGCATCTGCTTCGTAGGTGTTTCCGAAAGGGCCAGTAGCTAGGGCTTGTTGGTACGCTCTTGGAGTGAACCACGAGTCTGCCCCTGTGCCAACACCCTTGTATTCATCCAGCTTCAATCTTGACCTTTTTCTTGTGTTGCTCTAGCTAATATTTGATTTCTTCGATCTTGTCGTTCTTCTCTCCTTTGTCTTCGAAGAATTTCTCTTTCTTCTTCTTGGACTAATATCTACCAGGATCCTTCTAACTCTTCTCGAGTCCGGGCTGTTGATATTACCAAATTATACAATTGGTGCAAATTAATTCATTGATTATTCAATCCAATTTCTAAATGGGGCTGATTACCCTGGGGTAAAGTCATATATTTATTTCAAAACGTTGCGCTAGGTTCTGAATTTTCAGTTCATTTCCCCAGTATAGTCACCAAAAATGTTGACACTTAAATCCGTCAAGGACCGAAACGGAAACCTCATGAGGATGTGAATCCTCCTGTGTTTTTATAGAGGTGGTACTCCTTTGTCTGAGATTTATAAAATTCGGGACTTTTAAAGAAGTTCGTCAAAAGGCAAGTAAAATAGATATAATAGAAAACGGAAAATATTTTTATTTTTACTTTAAAAGAGAATTCCTGAGAATGGACCAGGAAACACACACACATTCATACATTTAAAGCAAATAAACATAATTCCTAACATCCATCATAGTAGGGATATATATTTATGATCACATAAAAACTAAAAGAAAATGATATGCATGCATTTGAGAACTTTGATATAGTGATACATGGGTGGCTCAAATGAAGATAATGATATATCAACCTCAAATACTTTATATTCAGAAAAACTGGGTTACAAAGTACAGTCGAGATTGTTCCCAAAATAGTTCTCTTGGAATTTCTAAAAAATATATAGTTCAATACATATTCTCTGAAATTAAAATGTGTTTTGTCATAATGATTGGGATTGGGGCTCATGTGGACCATAAAGAAAATATGTGGACAACAAGACCTGGTAAGAAGAAAAAGGAAAATATCAATCTTCGATTAAACCTTTCTATTTAAAGAGGTGGAGTAACTTGACGAAGAGCTTGATAAATACATAAAGATGTGATCAGTATGAAATTACTATGATGGTATATCATGTTTTTTCACTTTCTCATTGATATCCTTTTATGGCTTTCCTCGATGGTTACAAGAACTGTCTCCACCATGCTTTTCCCTTCATTGGTAAGCTTCTCGACAACCCTTTTGAACCACTCCTCGATGTAGCTCCTCATTGGTACTATGTTGATTTCATGATGGATTTTTATATTGAATATTTCTCCTTCCAAGTCCCTTAGATCAATCGAAATGTTCCACAATGATTCCTCAATATCTTGATTTTTGATAGAATAATCAACTAGCCAGTTTTCTACATCATCTTCACCATATTCAAGAATGCCATAGAATTTTTCAAATGACAACCCTTTAAAGATCTCAAATTATTCGTCAAATGCTTGCTTGGTTAAGAACAATGATTTGAGTGTCAATTTCAGGTCTTGGACCTCATTTTTGTTGCTAGCTATATCTATCTCAGTTAGCTTCTTAAATAGTTCATCTCTTCTAGTTATGGCCTGGCTACATGCTTGAACGATACCATTCAGGTTTTTTACCATTTTCTTCCAGCATGCATTCAATTTTCTTATTCAGTTCAGGGAAGGGAGGTCCTCCTTTATTCTTCTCAATTCTGTCATATTAGTAATTTTAATACCAAATGGTATAACCGCATCAAGGTAGAAACCTTGCTCATTTTTCAAATATTCTTGCAAATATTCATGAAAAGCATGTGCTCTTGTTCCAAAAGAGACCATGCTCTTTGACATCTCCCAAGCCTCTGTTATTAATTCCATTATTTTATTTATATTGTTTCCACATAGCCTCGGGATGATGTGAGAAGGCTTGCCGATCCTTTTAACTTTTTTGTAGGTGTGGTAGGCCCGATCATTGCTAAAGAACTAGCAAGCACTGGAAGGGGCATTAAATATTTCTCCAATTCTTTGATTCTCTCCTTTAACCTCACATTCTCTACTTCATGGCCTTCAATAGAGTTGTCTAGGGAATCTCTAGTTGCTCAGTGTATCTGGGAAATTTGGGAAGGATGCATGTTTCGTATGTTAATATATGAACAAGATTTCCCCTTCTTATTCTTTATATCTCTTTTCTCAATAATCAAATTTTTGGTTTCGTTGTCAAAACAAACGCTCTGAAATGCAAAAGACTCTTCTTCGTCGAAGGTCTTGGTCCCAATTATTTCCATCTAAGGGTTTCAGTGAGTAGTGTTCTCTAACTGGTCATCATTGGGGAACACTTTCTCGATGTCAATTTCTAGTTTCATATCCTCGTGGGAGAGGTCCTGGATATCACTTTCTCCTTGAGGTCCCTCCTATTCTTACACAATTTGTTTTCATTTCTTCCTCAAGGGAAGTTTGTGAGAACTTTTAATTTTTCCAAAAGGAAGGTTCTTATCTCCTCCTCCACCTAAAGAATTGTGGGTGACTTTCTTACTTGGGTAGACCATTAAAGCGCTTCTCTGAGATGATGTACTCTTTGGTGTAACAGTCGGGGATTGGGCACTTTTCTCACCCAGACCTTTTCCTCTCTTCTTGTATGACTCATTGGTGCTAATTATTGTCTTCAGGTTGTCGGTATCATAAGCGGGAGTGCATGAGGAATTGTCTCCATATTCATTCAGAATAGTGTTAATGAAATAATTGTTGAAAACAACAACCAATAGATGTTCTACAAAAATACCACTAAGGTGGAACCCTCTTATTTTTTCAGCATATTTTAAATTGAGGTTGTGGAAGTGGCATGTGAATTCATCAATCTTGTTCATATTTCTGAATATGAAACCCTTGACTTTCCAAGGTAGAGGTATGAATTGCATTTTTCTCTTTTCATGGAAAAAATGAAACCAGTAGGTGTCCTTCCTTGTTATCTCAACAACAAACATTTTATCAGATATGTTATATGGAAGGAAGGAAGGATTTTCTTTGGATCCAAAAATCCTTATAACGTTATAATTTTCCATTTTTTCTAGTTACCCCTTCCTATCCAGGAACTTACTCGCCTGGTTAGATATACGAGGAGCATTTTTTCCAAATGAAAATTCTTTAAAAATTGAGACAAAATCATTAAAGACTTCATAAAAATGTTGGGAGGCCTTGTGCCTCCACAATGATTGATACCAAAAGGTTACTGTGTCGAACTCATAGTTTACCTTCTTGCAGATAGATAATCTCGGGAACTGACAACAATACGTTATCGCAAAGACCAAATAAGATGACATAAAAAATTTCTTCTCCTTCTTGTATTGTGTCAATTGGGAAGAGATTTCAATGGAAAAAAACTTACCCCAATCAAAGATGGCCTATTCCTTTACCGTAAAATAAAGAATGTAAAGAATTATCCGGGAGATGTTGGCCATGTTTTCCTATCCTATTATCCTCGTAAAAATCCATGCGATTTCCCGAAAGGGATTTTTAAATGTTCCAACCTGCAATCTTGTAATTTCCTTGGGGACAATCATTGGGTTCTCTAGGAATTCAGGTAAGAGGTTGAGTCCATTGTCAAATGTTTTTAAGAAATCCCTGTAATCTTAACCTTTGAAGGTGAGCGTTGGCTCGGGAAGCCTCAACATCTTACGGAAAACCTGAGGTGATAGAGAGACAAGGGAATGGTCCCGTAACTAGTTTATCTCCTTGCCTAGAATGTATCTCTCAGCACACCAAGTGACCAATTCCTTACAATCAAAAACTTTTGGGACACACCCTACGCATGCAATTCCATACATGAAAATTATTTCCTTCTGGGCAGAAGGGGATGATAATTGGAATATGCCCCTGATCACTGAAAACTCTAATCCTCGCGCCCGAAAATATCCAGTGTATATCCACATAATTGTTGTTGACTTTCTTCCATAATTCGATGAGGATGTTCCCTTGCTCCAAATTATGTTAGGAATGAACGTTGGTGGGAGATAATATAATTATTCGTAAATCTTGTTTAATGCGCTTTAAGAGGAGGTCTCCTCGACCCTTTCACTTATTAATGACCAGCCCTTCGAACATGTATGGTAAGTTATTAGCATTAAAATAATAGTAAATGTACATTGGGAAAGGTGTGAGGGTGGCGGGGATAGATAGGGGCAGTATGTGACTTTAGACCTTTTGTGAACCGAGAACCCACAAACCCGAGAGCTCGTGATGGTATGAGGCGTGAAATTGGATAAGTGTGGGATGGTGCAATGATCAGATGGATTCATGTAGGAAGAATGACACTTAGGACATTTGGGGAGTCCAAGGATCAAAATGTAGATCAAATAACTCTTTGGTGAAATATGTCTATCATGGAACACGGGAACATGAAAGCTCGATCCTGTCAAACCTGGAACCCAAAATCGTAAAATCGGCTAAGTATGGAACAACATGGCAGTCAGTCAAACTTAAGAAGTGAAGTTGTAGACGGAGGTGATAAAATGAAATCTCACCAACCTGGGAACCCATGGTCTAAAATGCGACTAGGTGTTAGTACTAGAAAGGGATAGTAAGAGGGAAAAAACGGGTAAGTCTAGAAGGGGGAAAAGAAAGGGAGAAACGAATTCGGGAAAATAGAAAAGGGGAGGGAATTTTTTGGAAGAAGGAAATGACCTGAACAAGTTCTCAGATCCAATTGAAAAAAGAAGAATCCAAACCTCATAACAAGACCCAGCTTATTGATCTCATATCCAACTGAGATGTGAAGAATCCAATCCTCATGACAAGACTCAGCTTGTAAATATGAACCAACCTCATAGAATGAGATTTCATTCAATCCATTATATATGTATATATTTATATCCATGGAGACACCTTCTTCCCTTCATATTACTTTACTTATATAGTCCTCCAAAGGGTTCCACTTTGAAACAATGTGTCCTTTTGGAATGAAACATTGCACCACTTCATTTAATTAACACAAATGGTAACTTTTATTAATTGATTTTTGTATACCGATTTAGACAACGATTTTCGTATGAATATTCTGGAGTGATGAAAACTAATTTTAAAATTCTATGACATGGGTGTTTTGTAGAACATGCCCAATTATCCGACATGGTATAAATTTCCCCATATATTGTGTAAGGTGGTTGGTACATAAGGTTCTTTGAAGGAAACTTGCCCAAATTCTCCTTTCATCGTTGGATGCTAGATAAAATTCAGTACATATTACCTTTTCATGAATGTCTAAATCAGCCTCCACATATCTCCTTTGTTGGTGATTATTTAAAATAAACTTGTAAACATTTTACTTGATGGTTATATTAAAATCGGTTACCTCTCAGCTACTAGTCACTAAATTTTTGACTTGGTCTCACCCCTTTTCATATTTGCTTCCTCATTCAATCGAAAAACATATTTTTGGTTGACTCAACTAGGAGAAATTTCGACTTGAGTATTTCAATTGTAGTCAACCCATCTTGCTTTAGCCTCGTCCCAACTTGTATTTAATTTTACTTCGACTTCGACCTTTAGGTTACTTCTTTCTTGGACCAACTCGACTTGGAAGAAAACCGACTTGAGAAATTTGACTTTGGTCGTCTCGACTTGCTTTGGATGAATTGTATTTCCCTACTCAATTTTCCTTCGACTTTGACCTTCAGTTGGTCAACTTGTCTTCGAATCGTCTTGAAATCAATTGACTTGTCTTCTCCAACTTTTGTCAATTTGCAAGATTTTAGTCGATTGACTTGTCTTCGACTCATCTTGTAGTCGATCGACTTCCAGATAGTAGACCTTATTGTTAATTGAATCGAATCAAATTGTGACTCAATGGTGTCAGTGCTTCCTTAATAAACATCCACCATTGACATTCTGTCTCATCTTTGGACTCTTCTTCAATTGATATTTTTTGAATCACTTTTAATGAACAATGTCTTATTAACTTCCTTATTTGTGATTTGTATGGATCCATATTGGATTATTCATTTACCCTTTTTATCTCGATAATTTATTCTTTTGTGCATGGATGTTAATGACACAATATCAAAATATCATACAATATATTAGTCAATATTATCTTTCTATTGATATTCAAGTCACCTTCATAACATTATGTCCAATATTGACAATGCTTGATGATCCGGATTTTATGAGAAGAACAAAGGGGATGCATATTATTATTAATATTTAATATAGAAACATATAATAGGTATGTGATAAAACAACAGAGATATAGTAAAATTGGTTTCTATTAACTCAAGAAATAAGATAAAACTGTAAAATGCAGTGGAAACAAGCTTGCTGGAATGGTGGTGGCTTATCTCTGAGAAGAGATGTGACGGCTGCGCTCATTCGCAATAAGATAAGTACAATGAGACTCTGAAGGAATTTTTACAATAAATATGAATGACAAAACCCTAGACATACAAAAACCTAACCCTAGGATATGAAGCACCAAAAGTCATGTGGGCCCCGTTGGGGTAAGTTAGTACAATAACTTCTCGGGGTCGTCACTTTTGCATACGATCTTTGTTTAGGGTGCATGATAGCACGTTGGAAAGGTATTGATGAGGAGATTCATTTAGGGGGATAAATCAGAGCCTTCAAATATTATTGAGAGGCCTTATCATGAAAAAACGTTGTTTAGGCCCTTAAACTGGCCCCGGAAGTTAAAAACTGCTAAAAATAGTAAATTGCCAAAATTGCCAGAACATTGTTTTGAGCCAGTTGGAGAAGGTGGGTGGCCACCGATATACAACTAGATAAATCCTCCCTCCTTAGGAAGAAATGCTATCCATTTCATTTGGTTCCCCCATCATATGAGGAAATTTTTGTTGAATTTGGCCCCTGCTGAGCCACTTGCCTTGGTGCAGGAGTTGTCTTTCTTTGAAAACTCGATAAATATAGATCCTTTGTTGGCAAGTCCCCTTGACCTGTGTGTCCACAATTTGATCCATGGATTATTTTTGCATGCATTCAAGATTGGGCTCTATTGGTGTCAATTGTTCTGTTATCTCTGAGGTGTCCAATAATGGTGGGAAATATAGCCAAAGGAGAGCCACGTTGAACACTGGGTGCAGACCAAGGAACGGAGGAATGTTGAGCTCAAAAGAATTATCTCCCATGGCCTTGATGATGGTTTAATGCCCATAACAAAGTTGATGAAGCTTTCGATGGGGCCTTGTAAGGTGTTCTTTTTGAAAATTCAGCCAAACTTTGTCTCCCACCTGAAACTTATGTGGCACCTGGTGTTGATCATGGTGTTGCTTGTACTTGGCATTGGACTTCTATAAAATCTCCTGAACCTGTTGGCAGATGTGTTGGATCTTCTCAATGAACTTGGTGGCTTTATCAGCTTCAGATGGAGAAGGTGACGATTCGGTCAGGGTGGCCGCAAGGGGTAGTGCAATGTCCATGGGACCCAATGGTTGGAATCGCAATCCCACCTGAAAGGGGCTATGGTTAGGTGAGCTATGCATGCCTCAGTTGTAGTTATGCTAAATGTATGGGAGATTCTTGTCCCATGTACGGCGGTTCTTGGAATTGTACATGTGCAGGATATGCACGATTATCCGATTAACGACCTCGGTTTGGCCATCTATCTGGGGATGGGAGGTTGCAGATTTGGTGAGCTTGGTGTCCATTAGTCACCAGAGGCTCGACCAAAATGTGTTGAGGAATTGACTTTCCCGATCAGAGACAATGGTTTGTGGGATTCCAAAATGTACCCACACTTTCTCAAAGAAGAGCTTGGCAATGGCCTCTACAATGATGCTCTTCTTGTAGGGGGATAGAAGTGCCATTTTAGAGAAGATATCAACAACCACGAAAATAAAATCATTCCCCCGCTTGGTGGCTGGAAGGCCCGACATGTAATTCATTGAGATGGATTCCCAAGGCCTGTCAGGAGTAGGAAAAGGGTTATACAAGCCTTGTTTCTTACTGGTGGTCTTAGCAATAGTGCGGGCAGTGAAGGACCTGATATATTTGTTGACATCCTATCGAAGTTTTGGCCAATAGAAATGTTGTTGCAACACTTCCATTTTCTATTAGATGTCGAAGTGTCCTATTACCCAACTGTAGTGGGCTTCCCAAATCAGCTTTGTGCACTCGCTTGATGGAACACAGAGATGTCCCATATGGAACAAAAATCCATCCTAAAGATGGAAATTAGTAACAACTGAGTGCGTGCACAACATTTTGTAAGTGTTGGAGAAATCAGGTTCTGTTTCATAGAGCTGGGGCCACCAGGAGGATTTTTGGCTGCAAGAGTCTAGCACTGTGGTGAGTGTTGCGACTGGAGGTTGGCTGAGGCAATCAACGACTCAGTTGGTACGTCCTATTTTTTACTTGATGTTGACGTGGAACTGTTGTAAGCATGTGGACCACTTTTGATGGCAGTCATTCTGCAATTTTCCTTGGGTCTGCATGAACTTCAAGGGATTATGATCAGTGTGGATGACTATCTCTTTCCAAAGAATGCAATGCATCCACTGTCGATGGGCTTGCACAATGGAGTACATTTATTTTTCATAAGTAGGGTACTTACAGATGGAATCTGATAGTTTCTCGCTATGATAGGCCATGGGGTGGCCATGTTAAGTGATAACTACGCCCACAACATAGTCTGGAGAATCTGTCTCAATCTCAAAGGGTTGTTGTAGGTCAGGTAATGAGTGTACTAGTGCTGACCAAAAAATTTTCTTCAAATCATCGAACGCTTGTTGTTGAGACATGCCCCAAACAATTTTTTCCTTACCACCTCCTATGGTTATTTGGTTGAGGGCCCATGCAATATGGGAGAACCCTAACACAAACCTATGATAAAAATTGGCCAAGCCTAGGAATCTTCGAAGCTTAGTGAGTGTGGTTGGTGTTGGCCAGTCATGGATGACTTGGATTTTGGTTGGATCCACATGTACAACATTTTGATCCATGATGTAACCGAGATATTGGACTCAGTCCATGCCGAAGGAGCATTTTTCCAAATTGGCATATAACTTGTGTTGTCAAAGGGTGTGCTGAACCTGTTGAATGTGCTGCAAGTGTTCTACCCATGTCTTGTTGTAGATGAGTATGTCATCCAGATACACCACTACAAAAGTATTGGTGAAAGGTTGCAGGATATCATCCATCATCCTCATGAAATTCGTTGGAGCATTTGTCAAGCCAAAGGGTATGACCAACCATTTTAAGAGACCTTATTTTGACTTGAAGGTGGTATTCCATACATCTATCTACTCGATTTGGACTTGGAAGTAAGCAAACGTCAGATCAATATTGCTGAAGTATTTGGCCCCCTTGAGTTGATCAAGAAGATTGTCGATTCGGGGAATCGGGTTCCAGTTCCTAACCTTAAATTTATTTAGGGTTCGGTAATCAATGTAGAGTCTCTAGGTCCCGTATTTCTTTTGTACCATCATGTTTGGGCTCCCACAAGGTGATGAGATGGGATGGATGTGGCCCATGTGGAGAAGTCATTGGATCTATCGCTTGATCTCCTCATTCTCTAACGGGGAGAGGCAGTATACTGGCCCGTTTGGTAGCGATGTGTCAGGGGGCAGATCGATGGGATGCTTGACCTGATAGTGCAGAGGTACCCAGATGACGAGGAGAACATATCTTGGCATTCCTCCATGACCTTATCCACTTACTTCTATTGTGTAGAGACGTCGACCACAGAGGTCCTTGATGTGGCTGCAATCTTATGCTCGTTCTGAGAGCGAATCATGAAGAAGACAAACTTATTGGTTTGTGAGATGACCTTCCTTCATTGTTTGGAAGAGATCAAGGAAATAACACTAGGTAGGATGGCCTCAGGTATCTTGTACAATTTTCTATTCAAGGTAATAATGACACTACGAGGCCTAGATTCATATACAACATGATGTTTCGATAAATAAGTTTGTCCCAAGATAACATCAAAAACTTCAAGAGGAGCAATGTCACATATTACCTCATCTTTGAAGGGATTGATGTTGTATGACAACCGACACTATTGGCTGATGTGGAGGTCTCTTCCTTGCTAAAGCCATCCAATGGTGTAGGGTTGTGGGTGCGGTGTTGTCGGCAAGGCTATCCTCTTGATGACCTCTGCTAAGATGAGGTTATTATGAGTATCTTTCTTCGTCTTTCTTGTCTCCCTCTTTTCTTGTGGCTTAGGATGGTGGTCTTGAAGCTTTCCATATTTGCTTTGTCCTTTGTTCTGCAGGTTGGGGCTTCCTTTTCCCTACTTTTTCTGTCAGGAGTTTCCTAGCCCAAATTTCCGCGTCTTTAGTTTGAGATTCTACTCAATTTTGATGGCATATCGGTAGGTCATGCCCAAGGACGAGATGTCCAAAAACTCCATTTCGGCCTTGATGTATCTGTGCATACCACCACAATACTTGAGCACCATATTTTGCTCAGAAAATTTGATACCAATATTGGTGCAGAAGATATGGAAGATATTTGTAAACTTTGGCATGGCTTGGTCTCTTTCCTGCAGCAGTGTGGTCCATTTTGTATACAAGTCTTCATAACTTCTGACAGGGTAGTATTGTTATTTAATAGCATCCCTTAATGACTCCCATGTGACCGTGATTGTAAATAATGAGGGTTCCTCTATTTCCTTCTTCTCATAGGAAGTCTCCCACCAATATTTGACATGGGGAATGGCTTTGAGGAGTGCAAAAGTAATCTTTTATGTATTCAAGAAGTTATGAACAGAAAAATAACCTTCTAGCAAATTCAACCATTTGTCTATGGTGTCTGCATCTATTGTCCTTCAAATATAGGAATATAAAATTTTATTTGTACCTTGAAAGGGGCAACGCTACTTCTTGAGAAAGATGCATTGCCTGTTGGTAGCCGTCGAAGGATTTGTGCAAAATTATCCATCATTTAATTCCTCTGTTGCGTGAGGGCTTCCTCGAGAAACATTCTCAAAGGATATCATATCCCATAATATTTATTTGCACCTAGCATGAGGGGTTGATTGGGTGTGCAATAGATTTTGTCCTCAAGAGAAACAAGCTCAAGCCCCAATTCTTTGTACCCTGACCTCATTGGGGACATGCATTAAAAACAACGAGCAGACCACTCTGATACCATTGATCTGAATTTTATGAGAAGAATGAAGTGGATGAAGATTATTATTAATATTTAATATAGAAACATATAACAGGTATGCGATAAAACAACAAATATACAGTAAAACTAGTTTCTATTAACTCAGGAAATAAGCTGAAACTGTAAAATGAAACAAAAATGAGCTTGCTGGAATGGTGGCGGCTTATCTCTGAGAAGAGATGTGACGATTGTGATCATTCGCAAGAAGAAGAGTACAAAGAGGCTCCAAAGGACTTTTTACAATTAATATGAATTCCAAAACCCTATACATCCAAAAACCTAACCCTGGGAGATGAAGCGCCAAAAGTCATGTGGGTCCCGTTGGGGTAAGTTAGTACATTAACTTCTCGGCATTGTAACTTTTGCATACGATCTTCGTTTAGGGCACATGATAGCTTGTTGGAAAGGTATTTATGAGAAGATTCATTTAGGGGGATCAATCATATCCTTTGTGTATCATTGAGATGTATGATTGTGAAAAAACATCGTTTAGGCCCTTAAACAGGGCCCCGAAGTTAAAAACTACTAAAAATAGTAAATTGCCAAAATTGCCTGAAAATTGTTTTGAGCCAGTTGGAGAAGGTGGGTGGCCACTGATATCTACCTAGATCACTTGTAATTCAAGTCACCTTCATAACATTGTGTCAAATATTGACAATTCTTGACATTCAAGTCACCTTCATAACATTATGTCCAATATTGACAATGCTTGACATTCAAGTCACCTTCATAACATTATGTCCAACCTTCATAAAATTATGTCCAATATTGACAATTCTTGACATTCAATTCACCTTCATAAAAATATGTCCAATATTGACAATGCTTCTCAAACCAATCAATCAATTATACTTCACCTATTTATTAAGGTTGACATCAATGACAACCAAATTTCCAACACATTGTTGTAATCAAACTCTACCAAATGCAAGTAGTCTTCCCATTTTGATGGTTTATCCATCACATACATGCTTAGCAAATTTTTTTTACATGATTCTGGGTTTACCTAATTTATCCTCTTTGTTTGTCCATCTGATTCTGGGTGATATATTGTGCTAAAGTTCATACTTGTCCCAGTCCCTTTGAATAATCCCTTCCACAAATTTGAAGTGAACTTGGGATCTCTGTCAAACACAATTGTCTTAGGCAAACCATTCAATTTAGAAATTTCTCTCATGTAGATATCAACAATATCAGTTTCTTTGTAAGTTGACTTCACTGGAACAAAATGGGTATCTTTAGTGAGCTTATCCACTACCACCATGATGGAATCATGCTGTTTGGTCGATCTGGGAAACTTAGTTTTAAATTACATTGTTATAACTTCCCACTTCCACTTAGGAATGGGAAATGGTTGTAGTAAACCAACTGGGTGTTTGTGCTCAACCTTGACCTTTTGATATTCAAGGAATCTAGCAATAAAATCAACAACCTCCTTTTTCATGCCTAACCAATAATATTACTTCTTAATAGCTACTATTGTCTTTGATAACCAGGGTGCTCGACA
The DNA here is from genome assembly GCA_032191745.1 of Picea mariana. Taxonomy (NCBI): domain Eukaryota; kingdom Viridiplantae; phylum Streptophyta; class Pinopsida; order Pinales; family Pinaceae; genus Picea; species Picea mariana. The sequence continues at coordinate 8,425 of JASDQU010307417.1, read as the reverse complement.
TAAGGAACATTATGAAATTCCTTCAATATTATATTTTTCAACTCTGGTGAGTCAGGAACATGAAATCTACGCCTAAATGAGAATTCCATCCTCTTTAAGCTCATACTCTTCAAGTTTCCGCTGCAAAATACCTTGTTGTAATTCTTCTCTTAATCCCTCATAGCGTTGATCTGACTTCGCAGCCTCTATTATTTTGTCTCTCAAATTTGTCTAGTACATGCTAATGGTTGTAGCATGCATCTCATGCACTCTCCTGCTAAGTGCATCAGCCACTTTATTCTCTTTACCCTTGATTGATTTATATCAGGGTCATATTCACTAAGGAATTCTANTTTTAATTTTCTTGATTCATAACATATCACATGCCCATTCTAACTAAGGACTTTCCCAAGCCCTTCTTTACATGCATATATGCACACCATGAAGTCTTCATCTGGATCTGCAATCCTTACTATCGTCGCACTAGTCAACAAAATTTTCAAGTGTTGGAAACTCTTTTCATAATCTAGAGTCCATTCAAATTGCACACCTTTCTTCTGCAGGAATGTGATTAGATGCACAATCTTTGAGAAGCCTTCAATAAACATTTTGTAGTACCTTGCCAGTCCCATGAAAGAACTCATTTCTGCGACATTTCTTGGTGTTGGCCATTCCTCAATGGATTTTATCTTCGTTGGGTCCACAACTATTCCTTCCTTTGAAATGATATGACCCTAATAATGAATCTCACTCTGGTAAAATGAGCACTTGCTCAACTTTTCATAAATTTGATGCTCCCTCAATACCTTCAACACCATATTCAAGTGTTTCTCATGTTCTTCTTTGGATTTAGAGTAAATAAGGATGTCATCCAAAAATACGACGACAAAGTTATCCAAGTATTCTCTAAAAATGCCATTCATTAAACACGTGAAGACAGTTGGTACATTCAACAACCCAAATGGAACCACTGTAAACTTGTAATGGTATACCTTCAAGGCAGTCTTATTGATGTCTTCCTCTTTTATTCTCACTTCTTGATAGCGAGATCTAAGGTCAATATTAGAAAATATCTTTGCACCCCTTAATTGATCAAATAAGTCATATATCCTTGGCAAAGGATACTTGTTATTTATTGTTACTTTTTTCAACTAACTGAAGTCAATGCAAAGTCTCGATGTACCATATTTCTTTTTCACAAAAACAATTGGGGCACCCTAAGGTGACACACTTGAGTGTATATACCCCTTCTTTAGAATATTTTAGAGTTGCATATGTGATTCCCTCATCTCTGGTGTACTCATCTTATAAGGAGTCTTGGATACAGGAGTTTCTCTCGGCATCAGATTTATAGAGAAATCGATATCTCTTTTTGATGGCAACCCCGGTATTTCTTTAAAGAGATCCTTGAATTATTTTAGTATTGCACATTCTTCAACACCTGGCACTTTATCCTCAAGTTCCTCCTCCATGTGTGCTACAAATACTTGGCATCCCTTCCTATATATTTTCTTCAATTGCAAGGCTGAAATTTCTCTGATAGTCACAGCTCTTGGAATTCCCTGAATCGTTCTCAAATTTCCTTGCTCATCAGGCAAGTAAATGTCTTATTAAATAGTTTAGAACATCATGATGTTGTTCCAACTAATCCATACCAATGAGGCAATCATATGAGCCCGAAGGTATGATATTCAAATCAAGTTTTTTGCATAGTCCATTCATTTCTGTTGGGCATGCCTTGACCATCTCATTAATTTTCCTTTTTTCCCCTGTAGCTAGTTTCACCAACCAAGGTTTTCCAATCTTTCTTCTAAAAAATTGGAATCTTTCCACCATTTTAGGATCTAGATAACTATGACCAGCTCCTGATTCAATTAAAATAGCAATGGGTTGATCATTAGTATTACCTTCCACCTCAATCATGTGTGACTGAAACTCATCTTTCTTGTTGTCCAGGGCTATGTAAATTCTAGGTACACTTCTACCCATGTCTTCAAATGTTGCAGTTTGTTGTACAGTGTGTGCAGTCCATTATTTTTCACCTCTTTGAAGGAAATCCCCAAACATATGGTTTATGTTGCAACCCCAACACTTCATTAGTTGTTGTCTTGTCTTGGTTTCCATTGCCTCAGCCATTATGGGCTCCTTGGAAGTTGGCTTTCCTTGGGTAGTATTTATGAAAAATGGTGGCTTAGTCCCCTTCTTCCTCTATTCCACCTTTCCTTTCATCTTGTCTTCCAAATCCTTTGGGAAATTCGTCTTCCGCTTTGTTGATCATAGAGACATTTAACTCTCCTTATAGTTTCCTCCAATTCCTTGGGATAATCATATTATATCTTATCTCTAATAAATGATGGCAGCCCACTCAGGTACCTTTGAATCTTCACTTGTTCATCCTTGAAAAAAGGCACATATTTTAGCAAATCTAAAAATATCCTTGTGTACTCGTCTATGGTCATGCTCCCAAGCTTGAGCTCAAATAACTCCTTCATTTTCCTATCATAGTAGTGCTTGGTTAAATATTTATTTTCAAAATATCGCTTGAATTCCCTCCAAGTAACATTCTTCTCATCAATGTGTTGAACTTGTACATATTGATCCCACCACATCGATGCTTTCCCCTTTAGTTGATAAATGATAATTCACCCTTATTCCTGCGAGGAGTAATTATCTAGTTGGAATTATTTCCTCATACCCAACAACCATGTCTTTGCATCCTCATCCTTCTTATGCTCACCATCAAAAGTAAATGGCTTGATCTTATTCATTTTTCCCTGTAGTTTGTCTACCCCAATCCTTCTCTTATACCTCTTATCAGGGGATGGGCTTGAACTAATGTGTGCTCTCCCAACTGAATATCTTGAAGCATGATGGAGATGCTTGTCAACATTTTTTTTTTCTTCCCTCATCATGAGAACTGTGTCTTCCTGATTTGCTTGACTCGGTCTCCCTATCCATATTTTTTTGAATTTTGTCCAAGACTTGTAGAAACTTGATGTTGAAGCCATATTGCTACTCCTTGGCTTTCATAAGCCTAGCATTATCATATTTATAACTTTGGATGTCCTTTTGCAAAAATTTTATGATCTCTACCAAGTTCATGCTTTCTTCTAAGCCTTCCCTATGTCCATTCGATTTTGTACCTTCAATACCCATACCAACATACAACCTTCCCATTTCTTCATGCTTACTATAGGTTCTCTACGCTCCTGCCATTCTTTTAATCTCTGCGTTGATTCTATCCTAAACCAATTGTTGTTAATTCTACAAAAAGTGTAGTCAACAAGATTTTTTAGACTAATTAATGCGACAATTTTATGAAAGTTATGCACAATTTGTCAGAATCCTTTCTTTTATTTCCTTGCATGATTTTAACGTTCAAATTGTAGTGTGCACACTCATGCATCACTATTTTTTCACGCATCACAACTCTATACCGCGCACCAGTTGTTTTCCATGCACAATAAACTCTACACTACACAACACCAATACTTAGTGCACATGTCTATTTCATGTTGATCTCTGGCCCATACAAGTCCAACATTGAACCAATAGCTTTGATAGAAATATATAACATCCCCAGCCTCCGTTGCTGGGCCACGTCACTACAACCTCAACTTGTGTCACTATGATATGCTTTGTAGCAGCCCAAGATCACTACTAGACCATGCTACTTAAAAAATCCTAGTGCGTGGATACTATTTAAAATGCTCTGTGTTACAAGTAGATCGGAATAATTGTGTACAACCTTAAGGTATTACGCCCATACCTAAGTTAGGTCTCACTCTATGAGTATACTTCCAATTATAGCAGTGGAATAAATGTCATAAATCTACTACGCGCTTATCCCTTCAGAACACATATATATTGTTGTGCATGCAAACGATTTGCACACATAATACTATTATGTGTGCAATCAATCCAATGTTGCACATAGTTTCTATCGCCTCTATGCATGTGTATTTATTCACTACATGCTTAATGATTTGTCTATTTCCTTAGTATCTTCTAACCATGCCACAGAGTTTAACTTAACAAGAATGCTTAATAACTATCATACTTCTCATGTGAAACAATATTATATAGATTGATTATACATTTATCTAACATGAAACACTTATGACTTCCATGCCCACATATGTCACAGCATAAAAAAAAAGTAACACACACACACACACACACACACATATATATATGCAATATCATTTCACAGAATTAACCACAACATTCAGATGCAATTTCATACAGAAAGATAAACCCATTTAAAAGTATGAATATTAGAGCACACAAGAATTAAACAAACTTATAAAGGACACTT
>JASDQU010307416.1:137211-153159 GCA_032191745.1 Picea mariana | reverse complement strand
ACTTTTTCTATGTAGGACTTGGATTGAGAAGGATCGGATCAGAACAAGAACAGAGGAAGAAGCTACAAAAAATAAAAATCAAGAACAAAGGATTTCATAGCTAGAAAAATAGATCGACTAATAAAGAACGAAAGGATAAGTCAAAGAAACAGAAGGCATGAGAATTAGCTATTAAAGTTGAAAGAATGCAAGAAGGTTTGAAGGACCTATCCATGAAAGAAAGAAGAATACCCACCCAAGAATTAATAAGAGAAGGGATATTAACTTCGAACCCTTTGAGAACACATCAACAGTGCGAAGTCACTACGCTAGGAGAATATCAGAATAAGAATGGAAAGAGGATTCTAGAAATAGTTAGAGAGACTCAGATCATAGGAAAGAAGGCAAGGCAACTCGGTAAAAAGAAAGCTAAGAGGGAAAATCTACAGGAATCTATAGAGACCAGAGGGAAGACTTCACAGATTGGAACCTTGTAGGAGGAAGGTTCACAAGATTTGAACCTCGCCAGAAAAACAAGACCGCGCAGAATGGGACTTCACTCTAGCAAAGCTATATGACCATTGGAGGCACCCCGACCATTAGAACGACGCTCCAGAATGACTATAAAATGAATTTATGGGCAGATGGACCACTTTTGGGACGTTGAGACCACACCATAACAAACATATTTGCATTGATGGAAGAATTCTTGTCCGTTGTAAGAATCTGTTACAAGGCCCCACTTATTTAACCTATTGGACACTGCGCCAGGACCACTTTTTTCCACCCATGTTTAACTGAGCCAAGAAGAGAATTGATTGTGTATCGAGATGTGTTATCAGAAGCTAGACCTCTCCATTCGTTTGTCTACCCTGCATGTCCATTCGTCTACCCCGACCTATCTGTTTAAAAGTGAGAATGTCGGGCAAACCTAGTGAATTAGAGAAGTCTGTTGAGGAGGTCCTCAAGAATATAATGGTCGAAAGACAGTTATTTGAAGGTGTCCAGGCATTGTCGACAAGGGGAATGTAGGCTTCCCCTTCGAATGGATGTCGTTCTGGCTGTGTTAACCCTGCAACCGAACAACGAAGTAAGCATCGTAGTGATCTAGATAATGTGAATAAAATCTCATCAATCCTACCCGAGTACATTCCACATTTGGTTGGCACAGTTAACCGCGACAACATTCCATGATATTATGAGTACACTTTGTTCAACGCATACATTCCGAAAGGAATAAGCATAGTAGGGATCCAGTTAGGACAGATCCTACTGTTGAAGAACAACAACTTCAACCTAGGAGACAGAAAGAACTATGCTATGCTAACACCCCACCGATATTTGATGAAATAAACTGGGAAGAAGCCTCACCTCATCTCCCAGTCATGGATTAAGGGACTGACACAGTCCACTGTGCTAAATGTGATGAAGATTCCCCATTTTGGTCGTCACCAAGAGGTTAACACTTGCGTTAAACTCCTCTTATCGTGATATCATGGTGGATACCTGTGGCTCGACCAAAGGATTACTATGGACCTGACGCTAATCCACCAGATTACAAGATCAAGCATGTAGGGACCTGACCCTCAACAATTTTATCTAGGGAAAGCCTCCAACCTCTCCTTGGCACAACACATCAAGGAATCTTATGAAAAAGTTGAAAAAGGAAAGAGAGGCTACAAGGTAGCCTCTATACAGGATGGTGCAATGCACCTCGCTTGCCAACTCATAGCTAGAAAGCTCGTAAGGAAGAACCACCCCACACAGGTCACTGGGTATGTGGTGGACCTCGCAGGAAAATGCGTGGAGGGAATGCAGATGAATTGGGCGAGTTACCTCGTCAATGAAGTGGATAAAGACTGTCACGAAGCTCAATATTTGGGATATGAATTATGCTTCAGATAGATGATCATTTTGATCGCATTTGTCGCTTGGAAAATTTCTGAACGAGCCACCTTTCTTGAGATCGGACCATTCGAGCCACTAGCCGCTAGATTTTCCACCTTGTGGTACACCAATGACATGAAAAAGCAGTGGCAGTCCAACGTTGTGTTTCATGCATATTATCAACAACTGAAGGTTTCCATCGAGTCATTTCCACACATGAAACCGTGCACCTTGCACCAGTACAGACCAATAACAAAGTCCCACGTAGATCCGCATTTCATCTATATCACTACGTGCAAAGATGAGAAAAAGGAAGAGTTACAATCGTTCTACAAGCTAACAGATGAAGACATGGATAAAATCACCAAGGAATGGCCGAAGGAGTTCCTTGTACCTATCATTGAAGTAGAACTCTCCGACACTGACACCATAGGAAGAGCCATGGTCACTCGAGTTGAGAATGTCGAACAGTCCAATGGGACAAAGAAGAAGAAGAAGCAGGAAGAATTCCAGGATATAAAGACCAATGAGGAGGACAACGCCTCTGAAGAAAATGAATCTGGCTTGTCAGGAGGAGGAGGAAATGAAGCAGATGGAAAAGGAGGAGGGGATGAGCAAGGAGGAGGTGAAGCTACATCATCGAAAGATCCCCCTACTGAAACAGTAACACCACAGAAGAGGAAGGTTTCTCCACAAAAACCTTTAGCAAGAAAGAAGACGCATGCCAGTAAGCCCTAGTTAGAGGCCATGCTCATGAAAGACGACATCAGTTTGGTTCACGGATCTATGGAGGATACTTTCAAGGACATCTTACAGAGATATGGAGTGAATCAGGACAAGCTATATGGTAGGACCGATAAGGAACCGAAGGAAGTACAACAAGATATTCGCTTGGTCCATGCACTACCTATTGCGCCTTCCTCATAACAGATTGAAGAATTGGGGGATGAACCAACCCAATTGAGAAGACTTGCAAATGCAATAGAAGATCGACTTCAGAAAATCCAGGAAGAAAAGGAGAAGGCTACAAAATCCTTGAAACAAGAGAAAGATGAATTTTTAGAACAATTAAGAGTAGCGTGGTATAGTGTGGCCACCTACGAAAGTGAGAGAGAAGAATTTTGGGGATGCTCCAGGAGGACAAATTGTAGCTACAGAGAGAAAAGGAGCAGTTTCTCGCAGAACGAGCCACAATAAAAGAAGTAGTGAGTAAAGCATGTCACTTTGTGCTAGGATTGGCACAGGAGGAACAAGAGTTGGTCAAGGCTCAAGTAGTGAAGCTCGCTGGAACCATCCAACAACTTCAAGCCATGATAGCAGAATTGGAGGCTCAAGTAGTACCAAGAAATCCACAAGAAGTACGTGATGAGAGAGAGGAAGATGTAGGAACACATTAGTAAGGATAAAATCCCTCACCTCAGAGTGAAAACAACTAAGCGATAGAATCACGCAAACATACGAACCCCTCACAAAAGATACAGAGATAAGAAAATTGGAAGCACAGTTACAGGAGGTGCAACAATAGGCATTCTCCGTGCAGGTGCAAATGAAGCTGCTCATGACAGTTGAAAGAATGAAGAGATATTAGGAGAAATGCACAGTTCAACAACAGATCACTGCCCTCCAGGGAAAGGTAATGGAAGTCACGCAGAGGCTGCAACCTGTGCAGGACGAAGCCTGCAAGGTGTTTGAAGAAATTGATGGACATGGCTCGCAATTGGAACAAGTGGTTGCAATAGTAGAGCAACGTCTGGAAGGGCCTTTTACAGAGAAGATGATCCAAGAGCTCATTGAGCAGGAGGCTTAGGAAAAGCAGCAAGTCGAGGAAACTCGAGTTAAGCTTGAGGCCTTCAAAGCAACGTTGCCCAGACCTGAGTGACTTGGGATGCACCACAGGTGAGTGTTGGGGGCATGTTGGCCCTCAAAAAAGTTTTGAGGAAACCTTGGTCAGGTTTGGACCACTTTTTGGAATTCGACACATTGGTCGAGAAAGGAGTGCCCAGGCAGAGTTGAGATCCTGGATCTCATCGATTTTGCGGTCTATGTGGACCCAATAAGGGCTCTCTAGGGTTTTTGTAATGTGTTATGGGATGTCGGCCCATGGGGTTTACCCATGATTAGGCCTTTTTGTAAGGGATTGTAAAAGTATAAATAAGTAAGAATGTATTGTAGAAAGGTAGTGGAAAGTGGCTAAGTGAAAGTAGTTCGATTGGATTTGTGCAAGAGAATGTGTATGTGTTAAGGCTCTGTGCCTTGACCTAGTTTGGAAGGAGGATCTAGTGCTCACTATGCAAATCCCATGTCCTATGCGAATCTCGACTCTGTGGCTTAGTGCACATGAGTCACTGAATGTAAGAGATTGAATATTAATAAAGAAGATGAAGCGGTTGGTGGATGTAGCCCCACACTGGGGTGAACCACGTCTATCTTGTGTCTTTGGTTTGCTTTGTGTTGTGTTGCTTATGTTATGAATCTGGTGCTCAGTGCTTTGGTTATTATGTATGATAGATAGATATTTTGATTCTTAGTGCTTACTTGGGTCAATGATGAATGAATGTTAGATCTAACTCAATGCTATGTGCTAAGTGGTTGAAGTGCTTAATCTTTATTATTACTGCACTAGATCTACTCTTGGATATGTTCTACGATGTTACTAAGATTAGGAAACTAATGCATATCACCTTTTAAGTGGTGCTAGAGTACTCTATGAAGTGTTATCATCACAGATCTGTGTCCTAGCTTGGTTACAGACACTTGCATCCTGTAACCCCCCTGCTTCTACCTCAGGTGAGACTTCACCTGCTCCGCAGGAGTTGCCAAAAGGGTCGGTGGTTAGGGTTTTGTTGGTGCATTGTTAAGCATTGAACGCTGGGTCTGCCCCTGTGCCAACACTCAATAATTTGCATCACCAGCCAAGAAAAGCCTTATTTATATCCTTTGAAGCTTGACACCCTGTACCCTAAGAGGAAATATTACCACGAGTGTCCATGCCCCACATGCACTTCCTTGCATTGAGCATAGGTATGTTCCACTATTTGGAGCTAGTTGCTTACTCACGACACTTGTTTTGTCTCTTGTATCATAGAATTTATTTGCCTATGAAAAAAAAAATATGGGAAGGAAAAGAATATTATCTCATATTGGCAGCAGTCATGTCTCCTTTGAACAAAGTACAAACTTTTGAGTCCATTGTCATCCAAAGTTTGGGTTTAGTATTACCTTAGGAAGTTGAGTTGGTTACTTAGAGTTTAATCCTATGACTGGTTATTCTTCTAGTCCCTATGGAGAGTTCATTGATGCCTTCTACATCATGAAGTTTCATCATCAAGTCTATGCTTCATGAGTTATCCATATGTCTCATTCTCTTGTTCAAAGGATGTCTATAAGATCGTGTCAGCCATTTCTCAGAAACCTTGACTTTGCATGTCATCCATACCCTCAATGTGTCTCAGAGTCACATGAAGTTGTAGTCCTACTGTGCACCCTGGTCCTACTTTCATTATGGGTAGGTAACCTTGAACCCAACAGTCGACATCTCCTCATTAGTGATTGACTGGTGTGTTTCCCTTGTGTTCGATGACAAGAAATCTAATCACACATTGGGATTAGTGTAGTGTCTTGGATTCCATTAGCCTTATTGGTGGTTTCCTCACCTTTTTCAGTAGTCTTCCTTATTGGTTTCTATTCAGAGGGTCTTTTTTGTGCACTACTTGCATCTAGTTCATGTGAAAGATGCACATGGTTGTTGGTTCGTGAACATACTCTTCATCCGAGTTCCTCCAAATCATCAAGCTATTGCTTTGTACCTTGTGTTGACTGATGAGACATGCCTTAATGATCTCCTTTCAACGAGTCTCCTTCCATCGAATTCAACTCATCTGTTCTAGAAACAAGGCCTAGAGTCCTATGAGAACCTATAGGCTTGCAGTCATCCATGGTAGGTTCTCCCGCCATCGATAGTTGGGAATACATCAATGCCTCTTGATCGATGGATTCTTCAAGTGTTCGACATCATTACCTTTATTCACACTTGTAAGAATGTACTCGGTGCCTTGATAACTACTTTCATTATCGGTAGGTTGTCTCACATTTGTTAATGGTATACATTAATGACCAATAATCAAACAAAGTGTCATTGTGTTTGAGCTCAACTCCTTTATTCACATGATGTAGATTTTCACCTTTGGCGGAACATGTAGAAGACTTGGAGCATCAGTTTTCCTAAGTTGTTGCTATCGTTCATTGGACCAATACCTATATGACTTCAATGATCATGGGAGATCAAGTTGTACTCCACTGTATACATATATCTTCAGATTGATTTTGAGATTGGTTTCCACTGGGCCTTGTTCATGACTATGACAACCTATGGCATGTGTCTACTTTGTATTGCCTATTCATGGCCATGAAAAACTATTTGGTATATTTCCAAATGTATCTATAGTGTAAGTCAAATTGGAAGCCATGTGTACAAAGTCATTATGGATTGTAATATTCTCATGATCAACTAACACTTCCAATTGAGGTTCCATTACTCCACTTATGGGAACTATAATGTATTCGACCATCACAAATACTGCTTTGACCTCACACATTAGGGGGTATCTCTTATGGAATTTTTTTCCTCACCCCATGCAACTTGATTGGATGGCCTTTCCATTTACCTATGTAGACTTGAAGTCCCCTTTTGTACCTTCCAGAGCCAAAAAAATCATATTTTCCACATATACGCGTCCTACAAGTTAGAAAGCATCCATATACGTAGGTTGCACCACTACAACCCACACACATCGAGTTTGGTGCTCAAAATTAAAAATTGTGTCAAGTTTCCATGTCATGTCATGAGATCCATGGTCCTTGACCTTCCATATACTGGAAATGTTCCGAATCGACCCTTCAGTTCCACTTGAAGGATATAAATTGGGCCATATCCAAACTGTGGGAAGAGAGAATTCAACTTTTGAGAGCAAAGATACTCTGGAGAAATTTCACTTAACATTGAGTCTGCATCCCTTTATCCTTGAAAGTCTGAACACATTATTCAACCCCCAATCTCTTCATTCTTTGCTGGAGAACCTCATTATCTCCTTTATGTGATCTTGCCTTTGGTGGAGGATTGAAGTGGTGGAGGCCCAGTTGGAGGGACTGAGTTTCTCGATTCCGATGTGTGTCGTTACAAAAGTTTGTCAATTATACACTTATGTTGATCATTTTTAATAGAAATACTCTTTTCTCATCTAATTGATATCTTGCAAATATTTGAATTATTATTCCATAGGTGTATTTTTCATGAATGTTAATGGATTATGCTATTTTATATGCCAGCATTATATATTATTACCATATGATTGCGTATCTTTGTTTTTGAGGACAAGTTGCATGCATAAAGCTTTGAGTTGCATGCTCAACGATGGTCTTCATTGAATGTCCGGACGAGGTAGGCTCTTGATCTTGTCTTGTTAGCATTTTGTTTATATAGCATACTTGAGATTAGATTTTATTTTTGCGTGTCATTCAATCTATTGTGGTTTACCCCATGTTATAGAGTGATTTTCCTCATAACAAATGAGGATGTCGATGCCAACACTTGCATCAATGCAAATTCGTAGTTGATTTCTTGGTCCACATAAAAAATGTCTTTGATAGGTCACACCCTTCTTCTCCTTCACCTTTGTACTTCAGAATGAGGATGTCAATGCCGACATTTACATCAATACAAATCTATAGCTGACAATACATGGATTACAACTTTTCAAAGCAATTCCATACTTGCCAAGAGTTTATCAAATACTCATGGACACGTTTAGAATGATTGTGAAGACAGGCCTTATTCAAAACAATGACTCTCACTCAATAATGGAAAGACCCATTACAATGTTGTCGAAATAGGTTTAGGTAAAACAATGCCTTTCACTCAAAAATGAATACAGGACCCATTACAATGTTGCCAAAACATGCCTAGGAAAAACAATGCCCGTCACTCAAAAGTGGATATAAGACCCATTACAATGTTGTCAACCGGGCTTACAAGGTTTAGGAATAGAAAAAAAATGCCTCTCACTCTCATCATCACTTTAAGAGTGGATAATTACAACCTTTTACATCATTAACATCAAGGAGAATATCCCTAAATGTGCACTAGTGCAACTTTGTGGTTTTTAAAATCCTCTGTTACAAACATGTGCAACATAATAAATAAGGCAAATTCCACCATCATCACACTCATCTTGCAATTCTGAGACTTTTGACTATAAGCATGACTACTTTATGCCAAAGTGTGAAAATGGCCTCTTACCGCACTGTCTCGATTTGCATGTAAATGCTCAAAAAGGAATTTCCTACAATAATTCAGATCTTGTTGCCTTGCTACAACACTCAAAGATCACCAGAATCTGCAACATACATTCATCCTTTTTCAATTTTCAAAAAGAGGCAAAACCATAAATACATAAAACTTACATTGGTTTTCATGCCAAGACACTCAACCAACTGCTCAAATCTTGGCATACACAACATCAACACATCTGTCTTGTCATTCTGCAACTTTTTTCTGCAAACTCGACCTTGTCCCAAAAAGTGTAGCTCTACATCAAAAAATGTGCCATGCATTAATGACAAAAGTGGGCTTCTACAATGAGCCAAAAAATCCGATGGTCGGATCCAAATTTTGACTCCACCACTGGATTTGTGGTGAAAAAATCGTGCAAAAATGACTGTACTTTCATCCAATTCTATTACTGTGATTTATGAACCCCCTTGGGCTCTCTGCCTCGAAAAATGTGCCATGCATTAATGACAAAATTGGGCTTCAATCACGAGCCATGAAAATCTGTTGCTCAAATCCAAATTATGACTACACCAATGGATTCTTGGCGAAAAAGTGTGCAAAAATGACTATAATTTCATCAAATTATGATACTGTGACTTCTTGGCCCCTCCTGGGATCTCTGCCTCGGTTTGCATGCCAATGTACTGTAAGGTCTTCATTAAATGAATGTACATGCATTGATTATCATTCTCTATACATACCTCAAAATGTGTGCCCATACTTGGGAAAATTCAGGCTACCACGTGGCATCTTGTGATTGGCCCACGTGGCACCCAGTTAATTGTATGATCAATGCCACATTAATTGTATGATTTGCCACATCATCTTCCTGTTGTACTACCACTTCAACTATATGATTTTCCACGTCGGCTGTCCTGCTATACTGCCACGTCAGTTTTCCTAATGTACAACCACATCAACTATACGATATTCCATGTCATCTGTCCCGTTGTACTGCCACATCAGCAGTAAGGTTTTCCATGTCAACAGTATGGTTTTCCAGGTCAACCTGTACTGGCATGTGGCGTTTGTACAGTTTCCATGTGGCACTTTTTTACAGGTCCATTTGGACCCATGAAAATGCCAAAAAAAGGTGACACATGGTATCTTATGGTGCTACCACATCATCATGCCGATGCCAACAATACACATGTCACTCTATTGTGCTTCCAACTCAGCATATTGACATCAACACTATATGGACTTTGCCAAGTTTTCCTATTAAATGCTGAAAATTTTAGATGGCCATAAATTTTGCATCTAGACTTCGTTTCAGGTGACGTTTACACCGTTGTAAATCTCTTGTCGATCTCTTCAACTTGGTATTGTTTATGTTGAATTCTTGGTAGTTTGATTTTCGGGGTATTTTGGAGTCTCATGGCTCAACTACTAAAAAAGGACTAAAATATTATTATGTTGCATGAATAACTTATGTTATACAACTCATCACTTTTAAAAATGTGCCCTTCTATGGGGTCTTAGAAGCAACAAGCGATTTATAATGATGGCCACTATCAACTAACTCAAAAATTCTACCCATCCTTTTAGTCATCAAGATGAATAGGTTCTTCCTCTCGAGTTGTCTCTTTTTCTGCAACTAGTGTTCTTCCTATAGATGGCTTCCTTTCTAAGCTGCTTCGTCAACTGGTTCCTTCATAGGTTCTTTCCCAACTTTTTCCTGCTTGGGATGCATCTCTGGATGGAGTGTCCAACATGTGGCTTCATGATGTCCACCATTGTTGCAAATGAGTGCAATGGTTCTTCTTTACCCATGTTTTCATGACCTTCCTTTTTTCCTGATGTGAAGAAGGGCCTGCATGTCTTGGCTTCTTCCTAGTTGCCATAACCTTCTTGTACAAAGACATTATTTTCCAACACTTGGCAACAACATGGTTATTCAAACTGCAAAATGTACATGGTTTTCCATGCCATAAACTTTGCTTTATATTGCCAATTTTCTTGTAATCAAAAGGAACATTTGAATAATGAGAATTTTTATACCTTTCTTGGTTGTCTCTGGTGTAGGTCTGGTGAGGAGAAATTTCCTAAGCTCCCCTTTTGTAATGCTCATCTCCCTTTTGAGATGACTCATAATCACGATCATTGTAATGGTATGATGTGCTCTAAGCCTGCTCTGATTCAAACTTGTCACTCGAGGACTCTCTTACTTCTGTGGTTTTGGAGTTTCTTTCCCCAATGGTTTTGAAGAATTCTCCAACTTCCTTTCAGATATATCCCAATCCTGCATATCGAGGTAGTTCCACCACTTCGATGGGATTCACAATGCCTTGTCCATTGGCTCTAAGTCCTCCTCTGTCATATCACATTTTATTCATTAGCGTCAAGCCAATTCTTGTAGTGTAATTTTCAAAAGCACCAAAATTGATGTAGAAATATATATGCTGGAACACAGAAAAAATTACAACACACACCCTGCTATAGAATACACAATAAAAAATCAAAACAAAAATACTTTTTCCAAATAATAAGGAAATCCACTAGAAACTAGTTTAACTAAAACACTAGTGTTACACATTATTTTGGTCACCCTGATGATGGCTATACGAGCATGTGTTCAGGCTCTCAAAACAATCTTTTACATGAGGAAAATGACAGAGTTCTTCCCCTACAAGGCATATTTTTAGAATGACGTCGCAGGCTGACAGTGGTACATAATGCGGAAATCCTTGATTTCCGTAGGCTGCTCTATGCCTGGGTCATGGGGTTTCCACAAGCTGCTATATAGGTAGGGTGTGACGATGTTTGAAGCTAATAAAATGAAGAAGTTCACGAAGTTTCTAGAAGGAGAATCTTCTAGAATGTAAGGTGACATTCGTATGGTTGTGATCCTACTGGCTTCTCTGATTTGGTGGGATCATCCTCATCCTTTCAACCACTTCACCTTCTCCTATATAATGATGGGTTTCTCATGTAAAGGGTTAAGCAAGATTGAGGAAAGAATTGCTGAAGGAATAGGATGAAGACTGTGTGAAGGATCCTGTTACAACTGATGCTTGAGGCCTCCATTTGTCCATCAAGCTTTTGTGGACCATCTACATACAAATTCAGAGCAAGCGTATGTGTGTGTTGGAACGAAGGACCACCAAAAGGGAACTTCCGACATCAAGGCATTTTGGTTGTATCTTCCACTTTTACTTAATATGATATGGTGACATGTTTCTTTCCCATAAAATCATTAGCATTTTATTACATCACTCCTTGATCACATGTTTAGGTTTCCATTAAATCAACAATTGTTGCCTTCACTTTGGTTGGTTTGTGTCATTGCAGATCTGATCTCAGAAGAGCACCGGAGCGAAGCAGGGACAACAAAGATATAAGGAAGAGATATCTAAAGGTATGTCATCCATTCCTTCTTTGGTAGTAAATTCAATGGCAGCAACTTAGGGAAAGCATCATGTCCTGTCTTGTTTTGTTCTATATCCAGGTGGATCTAGGGAGATTAGTTTATGTACACATTCATTGATTTATCCAATAACATGGTAAGATCGTCATCCTCTTCTTTTTCAATGGATTGAAATTCATTTATTTTGGTTAAAAGTTAGTTTTTGGATTAGTTTTTGGGCCGGTAGGCACACACTGATGTTTCCGCAGGTGAGCCATAGGGCGCCTGTGAAAATCATGGATTTCTGCAGGTCTTGATACTGGTCACCTGCGACAGCCTCAGCGTGTGCCTACCGGCCCAAAACCTAATCCAAAAACTACCTTTTAACCAAAATAAATGAATTTCAATACATTGAAAAATAAGAGGATGACAAGCTTACTGTGTTGATGGAGGCCATTTGCTGAATGGTCACCTGTGCTTCTCGCAATCAACAACCGAAATATGAGGTAAAAACATGGTTTCTAGACAAGTTTTGAATGAAATGCAAATGAAATAGCAATAAGAGGTTTTACCCCTATTTATTTCACTTTTTGCTTTTTCTAATAATATTTTATATTATTTTAATGCATTTTATCATAACCTAAAGGTTTAATGGTCCCGTGAGTCTTTTATTTTTCGTAGGTGGAAATACTAAAGTTTTGAACAATGCAGTATGGATGTTTTTTCTTGATTAGCTTTTCTGTTCGTTACATATACCAATACTTTTTAGGGTTTTTCAGAAAAAACCTTGAGCTCACTCTTTTTTCTTTCTCATGCTCGAAAGTCAATGAGAATGTAACCGAGTATAATTTTGTCATTTTTTCATACTTGTCATGGAAACATGAAAAGAGAAACTCATGGAGTATCCTTTAAGTTCTTTTCACACTCCATAAAAAATGAAAATATTGTTGAGCGACCTTGTTCTTTTCACTCTCGTAAAAGTAATTGAAGAAAACATTTAATGGGGGATAGTTTATCACTTTTTTGGTCCCATCGAACTACTTTACGAAAAAGGAACTGAGAGAGTTCTCTTTTAAGTGTTTTTTAGACTTTATAAACATGAAAAACCCCTGATTTTTCTATCTTTGGACTCGTTAAACAAACATCGAAAGATCCACATATAAGGACCGAACCACTCCTTCTTAGGGATCTTTAAACATACCCCGAGGGTTTCATTCGAAGGATGAGCTTACATCAACAAGCATATGTTATTCTCCTCAAGTTTGTGTACAAAATAAAGAGGTACTCGCAAGAAATGGTGGGGGAAAATTTGGGAAATAAATGTGTCTCTGTATCTGTGTTAGTGGCAGTAATAGTCGCTCTTGAACATGACACCCCCCTTCATCATTTGAATCTAGGTTGGGAAATCCATTTGTCTCTTGTTTGACCTTTTTCAAATCCATATCTTGGGTCGTCTTTGACTCAATACTTCCAAGACCATTGTCGTGTCGTCCATATGTTCAAGAGAAGTCCAAACAAGCCCCTCTTTCGAGTCGGCCATCTGCAATTATCAATTCCTACCATGTCGGCCTTCCCTGTGTCAGTTTCGAATCATTTTCATACTTTGATATACCCTAAATCTGTTACTTATTTCATGTCATTGATGGGGGATACATCAAGGCCCTCCTGTGACAAGTCTTTTCCTGTCGAATTCAACTCATCATAAAGGAGTGAGACTTATAAATCATTTTAGTACCTTAGAGACTGCATGCCTCAATGGTAGGTTTCTTCGCTTTCGATAGTGGGTTCACATCATTGGTCCCTTATCATAAGATTCCCTCGAGTGTTAGACTTCAAATCATTTATTCACATTCATTGGATTGTACTAAGGTACCTTGGGAGTCATTGACATCAATGGTGATTTCCCTCACACTTGTTAAACGGTTTTCATCAATGACCAGTAATCAAGTGGTTTCTACCATGTTTGACTTAAACACCTGTAATCGCATGGTTAGATTCGTACTTACGGATGATGGGATTGAAGACCCTGGATCTCATCACGTCGGTTCAGGTTGCGATGGAGTATTTATGATTTGTATTGACACATAGATCCACTTTGTATGTCTTGTGGCTATGTCCTAATTTCAAGTTTGCTAACACATAGATCCACATTGTATTCTTTGTGGCTATGTATCATCTTGATGACATGGATCCATAGTGTATAATTGGTGGCCATGATTAAAATTTATGAGTCAAATCATTTGTCATCTGAGCATGGGGATGCCTACCTCAGAGATGGTATAATATTGTGCAGATGCTTGATTGTTTGCAGGTTCCTGATTGGTGCACTCCTTGTTCCCGACACACACACACACACATTTTACAAAGTATTTCAGTTGTCACGAGTTCCAGCCTCATACTTTGGGGGGCATTTTGTTACACATTATTTTGGTCACCCTGATGATGACTATACGAGCATGTGTTCAGGTTCTCAAAAAAATATTTTACATGAGGAAAATGACTGAGTTCTTCCCCTACAAGGCATATTTTTAGAATGATGCCGCAGGATGATAATGGTACACAGTGCGAAAATCCTTGATTTCTGCAGGCTACTCTATGCCTGGCTCACGGGGTTTCCACAGGCTGCTATATAGGCAGGGTGTGACAACGTTTGAAGCTAAGAAAAGAAAGAAGTTCACAAAGTTTCTAGAAGGAGAGTCTTCTAGAATGTAAGGTGGCATCCGTATGGTTGTGATCCTACTGGCTTCTCTGATTTGGTGGTATCATCCTCATCGTTTCAACCACTTCACCTTCTCCTATATAATGATGGGTTTCTCATGGAAAGGGTTAAGCAATATTGAGCAAAGAATTGCTGAAAGAATAAGCTGGAGACTGTGTGAAGGATCCTGTTACAACTGATGCTTGAGGCCTCCATTTGTCCATCAAGATTTTGTGGACCATCTTCATACAAATTCGGAGCAAGTGTATGTGTGTGTTGGAACAAAGGACCACCGAAAGGGAACTTGTGACATCAAGGCATTTTGGTTGTATATTCCACTTTTACTTAATATGATACGATGACATGTTTCTTTCCCATAAAATCATTAGCGTTTTATTACATGGCTCCTTGATCACATGTTTAGGTTTCCATTGAATCAACAATTGTTGCCTTCACTTTGGTTGGTTTGTGTCATTGCAGATCTGATCTCACAAGAGCACCGGAGCGAAGCAGGGACAACAGAGCTATAAGGAAGCGATATCTAAAAGTATGTCATCCATTCCTTCATTGGTAGTAAATTCAATGGTAGCAACTTAGGGAAAGCGTCATGTCCTGTCTTGTTTTTTTCTATATCCAGGTGGATCTAGAGAGATTAGTTTATGTCTGCATTCACCGATTTATCCAATAACAACTATAAAACCCACAAATTTCAATACCATGCGTTTATTAATTCAATGAAATTAACATATTTTCTATATTATATCGAGCATGGGTTAAAAGACAACCATGAATTGCTGCTTTCATGGATGAAAACCACTACAAAATCATCTAGAGTGTAATGATCAGTGTTGGCACAGGGGAAGACCCAGGGTTCAATGCTACAATAATGCACCAACAAAACCCTAAATACCGACCCTTTTGACAACACCTACGAAGCAGATGAAGTCTCACCCGAGGTAGAAGCAGGGGTGGTTGCAGGACTCCAGTGTTTGTAACCTTAGCTGGGACACAGATCTGTGATTGTTATACCTTAACAGAGCACTTAGTTATTATAGTTTGTTAATATTCATCTTTAGTTCACAGTGCAGCTAAACCCTAACAACAGATCAACGTAGTATTCACAGAGATCCAATAGATTCAAACACTAAGCATACAAATAGAGATCAGATCTAGCATTTATTCACATTATTCAACACTAAAATATCATATCAGATTCATCTACCATCTAGCATCAGACTAAGCATTGAATCACATAAACAAAAGCACAACCAAAAGCACAAAGCATTCACAACACAGGATATACGTGGTTCACCCCCACCCTTGGGCTACGTCCACCAACTCTTCGTCTTCTTTATTATCTTCCTTAAATCCTCTTACATGCACAAAGCCTAAAAATCAACTCCGCAGAGGACAGGGGATTTGTGCACCTCGCTAGATCCTCCTTCCTCTAGTTATAGCAAAAACCCTTCCACAGTCTCTTACAATCACTTGCACTTAGCTCTGCAAGCCTCACACAGTATGCACAAAGCAATTAGCACTCAACACTTAGCA
Source organism: Picea mariana (assembly GCA_032191745.1). Taxonomy (NCBI): domain Eukaryota; kingdom Viridiplantae; phylum Streptophyta; class Pinopsida; order Pinales; family Pinaceae; genus Picea; species Picea mariana. Next base: position 137,370 of record JASDQU010307416.1, on the reverse strand, counting down.
TACTTGCCATAGATTAGTCACTACTAGTCACTATTCACTAGTTACACACCACTTCTTACATCGCCTAGACTTCTATTTATACATTACAAAATAGGCCTATGCATGGGTAAACCCATGGGCCAACATCCCCATACCCATTACATAATCCCAAAACCCAAA